>VYZW01021845.1:3968-75885 GCA_013401315.1 Balaeniceps rex
GATTTGAGGGTGGAGAGAGAAGACTGTCTGTATGCGAACAAGACGTGCAAAACAGTAGTAAAAATTGTAACGAACGATAATTCCATTTGCTCTCTGTCACATCACAATGTTATAAGCAAGGTAGTGTGTGTAGATCATAGTGCTACGCTGGCGTTAGCCATGGATAGCCAAGGAAATAGTAAATCCGCTTTGTGGCGTCCAAGCGTAGACGTAGATGTCTGAACTATGAAACAGTGACACACAGTAAGAAGCGTGTTGCTTGGGGTTGCCTAGCAATAATTCATTATGGCTACTAATAGAATGATGGGTTTGCTATGAAAAGCTTTTAAGAAAGTGAGGTGGGTAGGTGCAACGGTATAGTATAACATAGCGAAATTAAGAGGAAAAATAATCTTTATCAAAAGCGACAGGACTAAGCAGAGCAAGCCTATTGCAGCGGGATGCTATAAAGATAATATAATCACAAATTTAGCATAGGAATTTGCCTCAGGGCAATTACTGTTCAGTCTTGTTGCATAGGAATAACTGGCTTTAACCCTAGAATTTAACCCGACTTACAATGAAAAGTAAAAATGCTTCATTATTCATATTAGCTTAAAGTAAAGCATTTTGAATGAAGTAGTTTTCATCTGTATTATCCAGCTTAAGTGCCCAGTTTACACACACACGAGAGATTAGTAACGTATGAACAATTGCTAATTAAGTGTATCTTGCATATTACGTGAAGTTGGAGTAAAGGCTGCATGTACCTGCGCTCTCACGGAGAATAAAGCCTACGTATGAGCTCACAGAGGTCCCATTCCATCATTGTGTCACAACTTCATGCTCAACTACATTTATTCCCTGCTTTATGCAACGTGGAGCACTTACTGTTTTAAACTGTTTTTATTAAATATCTGCTGTGTTTCCTTCCTGAGGGAATTGCATTTCTGTTCCTGAAGTCATACCAATACAGATAAAGTGTTTTGGTATCCTTTGGAATAAAGCATGTTTTACAAACATGAAATGGTAATTAAAGACCACTGGTAAATTAGTGGTGACCATTAAGTTAGCTCATAGTAATGAGCCACATGGGGGTCTTATATATTTGCCTCCTTTAACTTTTTTATTTGATTTTGTGTTTTTATTTTCTGTTCCAGAAAGAGTCTAAGAACAGGCTTCTGCGATGAGACCACTCTGGAACCGTACTGGTGGTTGCCACTCTAGAAGTAACGCAAACATATACAAAGTTACAGGCTTCATGCTCAATTAATTATTGCTCCTGCAGTGTGGGGTTTTTTTGCATTTTTTGTTTGTTTGTTTGTTTTTTTTCTCATATGCAAAGGTCACTGCAGGATTTTAATTTAATACTGAGAATACTTCAGAAAAGAAATCATAAATAAATGAGTGAAGTAAAGATCCTAAAGTCCTTCAATAGGTGTTAAGAGTTTTGAGTGGTCTTTGCTATATCGTGTAGTCGTTTTTAATTCTTCCAACCTTTATGTTTCCGTTACCTCTTTTGTTTCAGCTATGAGCTCTCTAATGCAAGTGTTTATGTATTTCATAATTTTTCAGAGTATTTTAAGTCCCCTAATAGTCTATAGTATAAACTATCAATTTAATATTATATTAAAACTTCCCTCAAGTATCTTTATATGTGAACATATTATATACATTACATGTATATAAATTCATATATTTGTATAATGGACCATGTATGGAGGGCTACCATCTACTGGAGTGCTGGAATTTCAGGGTGCATGTAGGCACTTGAAACCTCTATGAACTCGTAAAAGTTTCCAATAAAAGGTAACTTGTAATCTTCCCATGTTATCAGCACAGTTAGGTCGTGCTGTCATTTTAAACTGTGCTTTCAGAGAACACCTTTGTTTGCTGAAGCAAAAACAATATTTCATGGATTTTTGGACTGTCCACAGGAAAAGCTAGATCATATGGCTGTTCAGGTTAGCTTTGGTTTACGCAATATTGTGTAAACGTAGATCCGTAAACGGTCATATCCAGCCATTTGCATGTTTCCCTTCATCTGCAACTAAATGTCTTGATCGGAAGATGTTAAATTGCTACCTATCTGTTTCAGTTTGCTGGGAGTGGTGATAGTCTTTGCTGTTTAAGATGGATGGTTCACTTGTTGTTCACAGGAGGAGAAGAAATTTCCAATCATTCTGCACCACTGGAGTCTGGCATGAGCCGCTGGGAAAAAGGAGGATAAATGCCGTCAGGAAAAAGGCAGATGTGAGGGTGCTTTCCAATGTAGAAACTTAGTCTTACTAAAACAGGTGGCTAAAACGCACAAAATGCCAACCTAAAAGTGATACAACTTAGAGAGTTTACCTTGTTTTAAATAACCATTATGAATAATTTAGCACAACGGACTCTTTTTTTTTTTCCCCAAACCCCTTACATACTGAAGTCATTCAGTCGTAGCAGTCTCAAGGTATGTAATAGTTTCTTTTCTGCTCATTATGGGTTTTTTTCACTCTTTGGAGAAGTGCTCTTTTGTGATCATAAGTAGTGCTATGAAATTATTTTGGGTTAGTTGTTGCCATAAATATAAAAATTCCAACTCCAGGGTAGCACAGCTTTTCCCATCTTCCATGCTTCTTGTGGAGAAAGCTCTGAGGATGTGGGCGAATGGTTTGGGCAAAAAAATGCAGTGTTATAGCAGGCTTTAATCTGTATTTTCTGGCTCTAGCCATGATTTTGTGAGTTAGTTGTGGGAAGCTGTATCTGTTTTCTGTGGCTGAAGTTGTTTGCTGCAGAGTAGGAGGAAGGGAGCAATAATTTTCACTCTTTAGATTAGAGTGCTTACTACTCTGCTCCTGATAAGACATTATTATGAATATTATTGTCTAATTCACCAGTTCAGTCCGAGGATTAAATCTTCATCAAAAGGGACTGCATCAATATTTATGCAGGAGAAGCATTTTAATGACTTGAAAATACAACTAGAAGCTTCAGGATTGCCATTTCCTTTGTCATTGTGGGACAGTGCTTTTTTAATTGTCCCTCTCCTCCTTCCCTTCAGCTACTCGAAGTTGCGCTTCTGCATCCTGACCTACAATGAAATATTTTACGCACTGTACTGTGTCTCAACCAAAAGAGGAAAGGCTTAGATCTGGGGTTAGTGGCTTCCCAAATAGTACTGATCTGTGTGTCTGGGAGAGAAACAGTCAAACTAATTAAGTCCAATTTTGCTATTTATTTCCAGTTTTCACTGTTCTAGTGAATGTAGTGTTTGTTGCTTCTTGTACGTCTAAGTGCTGTTGCTAAGAAACAGTGCTATTATAAGTGATCCAAATAAAAGAACAAATTGCTATTAAATTCACGATCAAAAAAGAGGGGTTATCTGCGTGATATCAGGATTTTTGTTTCGTGAAACACACTAATTGGGTAGTTGGCATTCCGATTATATTGATATAACAGTAGATGAAGTCTACAATGTTGAGTGTTCGGTAGAAGATCCCAGCTCAATGTATTTCAATGATCCCTCCAACTGAAAAGCCCATGATACTCTTTAAAGAGCTTATAGCTGTCTGCTGGGGGAACGAAGCCTTGGATCACTTAGAACAGTAGAACTCCGTCAATAACTGATTCTTTTGGTTCCTTAGCTGAAGCAAAATAAAAGAAAACAGGAATGGCCCAATATGACCTGAACCTTGAAAAGGGTGGATAAGTTGACATTTAAAAAAGGACAAATATTTTGGCTCAAGTTTAATGTTTTGAATTTTTCTTTTCAAAATTAAAAGCTTCATGTCAAAAGAAAATATCACAAAAAGAAATCGGCACCTCATGAAAATACAGGAAAATACATTTTTTCCAGGTAAATCTCCTTGACAGAGTTGTCATTAATTAGCAAAGAAAAAAATTGTTTAGCATTAAATGAATTTCTAATTAAATAAGTTCTACCCCGAAATACCTTCTGAATAATGGAGAGGGCCTAGTTCTTAGAGATCTTCCGAATGCTGGCGCTCAGATCCTCGAATTGTGGCTTAGTGCGTGGATGGCAGCAATGCTTTTGGAGCCAAAAATGATGTCAGTGATTTCTCCAGAGAACTTAATGACAGCATTCCATAGTATTTTCCAAGGCATAGATAATAAATTACAGTATTCATATATTAATGAAATTTTGTAGCATTGCTATAAAGTATTTTTGAAAGCTTTTTTGCTTTAATTTGTGTTTGACTTGGAGTGAGCCTGAACTGTCTACAGTGAAATGGAATAGAGTATGTGCAGATGAAACTAATTAAATACTAGCTGTCGCTCTTCATTTTGAAGCCCTGATTTTTTTTTTAGCTTTCTGTCTCAACGTTGATTATTAAAATATGTATGGTAGTTCTCACCCCATGTTACCTGTGAGTGTTTGTCCTCTTTACTAATTAGGTGTCAGGATGTCAGTGATTAATGTAAAATCATGAATAAATTACAAATAAAAGCCATACATATGTACAGAGCCATTTAACTAATTAAAATGCTGTGCAGCACGAAGTACACTAGTGATAACCACTTCTGACCTTTGAGTTGGAGCTTCATTTGCTTGGAATTTCCCTGATTGATTAAGTAGATGATAACAGTCAAGTCAGAGTCACAGCTGTAAAACTCATTTGTCACAACAACGCAAGACACTCTCCATCTGTCATTACTGAAGAGAGTTCAACAGATTTGATCTGCTTTTCAGTCCTGTACCTATTTGTCATTCAGCATTTACATAATAGGGGAAAATATGATTAAGACTGTAGTCCCAAATAGTGATTAAGGCTTAATCATGACAAAAACAAATGGGGAAAACATAGAGATAGGTCTGGGAAAATCGTGCATTCTTACTTAAATATGCCTATCTACTTTTTTTTAACATTTTTTTCATAGGAAGGAGGCTACAGACATCAAATTAAATGTGATGAGAGACGGACAGAACACAATTGTAATCATTCCTGGTAACCTGAATTAGAAAGAAAAGTAACTTAGGAAAGAAGCTGTCACCAGTGCTTAGGTGGATGCATCTCTGGGCTTTCTTAATGTCCTGCAGGGGTTTTGACCTGCATCCAGGGGCAGTGGCTGAAGCCTGGACAAATTGGTGATTAAAAGCTGTGGGTCATAGAATCCAGTCAGAGATGCATATTCCTATGCTACTTTTGCTAAGTAGTACCAATGTCGTCTTGTCTACTTAGCTGTTCTGTAACTTTAGGGAGCACAGATCTCATCATTTTTTCGAGGGCTTTTCCCTGAACTGGTGGCTGTTGTTTCCACTTTGTCTCATCTATTCTTTATCAGAGCCATTATGACTTTTTTCATCTCATGAGTTATGTTTTGAGTATTTTAAGAAAGGGGGAGATTTTTCTCAGAGGCCAACCTAAAGCATTTTGATGTTTCTGTTTCATTTGAATGAGAGATTAAAAAAAAAAGCAGCCAACAACAAACATACCCCTATCCCCCAAACTCAGGAAATAAAATATATAGCTTCCAAACAATATGCGCTCTCTCCATACCCAGCTGCTCTGTAAAATTGTTTTTTGTGTGTTTCAGTTTCTGTGTTTCTAGCCGAATATCAATTTCCCTGAGCAGATGCAGGGCTCTCAGGATCTGTGCCTTATGGCTGCTCTGCCATCCAGACTGCCTAAACGCTACAGGACCTGGGAACGCAGCCCAGAACTTCCAGGCTTCCAGCTCTGCAGCGGGGAAGCCCCAAGAGTCCTGGATTCAACCCATAGTTTCAAGGTTTACAGGTTTTTGAATGCCAGCAGAGAAATGGATAGAGCAGTGGCTCCCCAGGCTCTTGGCCTCCTGGTTCCAGAGCGGGGAACTTGGGGAACCACAACGAGTTCAAGGGAGCTCAGGACAGGAGCACCTCAGGCGGGTATAGCTGTGGGATACCCCTCGGCCCTCCCAAGGCTGATCTGATCATGCGTCGCTAGTGAAAACCTTGCTATCGGGTGAGAGTACTGAGCATCTCTTTCCTGAATTCAGTCCCGCTCTAGGTGCCTAACAGCTGCTGTAGATCTGTCCTCCAGTGGTTTACGCTGCGTCTCATGGCAGGGGTGCTGGGTACCAGACTGGTTGTGTCAGTCCAGGTCCCTATGTCGTCTTGACCAGGCCTGTATCTGCTGGCTGCTACAGCTCCCTTGCAACCCAAAAATGGGGCATCTGGGGAGGTAGGGGAGGCCATATATACTCTGATATGGGTTCAGTTAGGAGTCTGCACCTAATCTTATCAGTATAATTTTATAGAGATGCTTTTTGTCGGATTCATGTGGGACCAATGTCTTCTTAAGAAATAATCTGTTGGAGAATCGTGGTTCTTTTGTTAAAACACAGAGGTCTCAGCAACACAAAAACCTTCCCAGTACCAGATCCAGGGTTTTCCGAACATCTGGTCATTCAGCAGAGCTATGAGAAATGAAGTAAGTAATATAAAGAAATTGAAATAAATCTTTATTACAGATCTGTCTGAAACTTTAAAGTCCAAGATGAATGGATTTAATTAGCTCGGGACACTTTGGTTTTCCTATAACTCAAATGTGTCAACTTTACAACATGCAGGCCCTCAGGCCATCATTTGAAGTGAGTCATCTTTATTTTATAGTGTTTAAACTGGGCATATATGCTGGGTTTTGTGATACTCTGTAAAATCTGACGGATTGTGGCTGGGGGCTTTATTTTCATACCTGTAAATAAACAAAGAATTGTTTTACAATATTCCAATAAGTCTATTTTACAATCAGTCGTGAAAAAGCTCAGAGAACCATTTTTAGAACAGGCTGTGGCTCTGCATTATTATGCTTTCAGTTAAGGTAATGGGAATTCAATAGAGCCCTGTCTGAAAGGATATATCCTACCAGTGGTGTAGGTGCAATAAGGATCAGTTTGATAGGCTTTAATTACTTTAGTGCTCATCTGGTGAAATCATTTTTTTAATTTTTATTGTGAACTGTGCGTTGCAGATCTAGTACAGACGCACAAACCCAGACCTCTTTCCCCTTCCAGGCTGTTAAGTAGAGCTGCAGCACAGAAGGTGCATCCAGCGGTGTAGAGTGTGGAAAGAGACACACGGCGTCGCTGGGAGCTTTGAGCTCAGGTCCGCCCTCCTTTGGATCATTTACTTTTTCTTCCTCCAGGATTATGTCACAAGCTCTTTCCCTTAAGAGGACAGGGCTTGCACCAGATTTCGGTATTGATGTGAATCTGAAAATACATGAAATAAATGAAGACATCAGCCAGGGGCCAATTACATTGCACGCTATCAAATGATAGTAAGAAGACCTGAGCTCCCCATTCAGAAATGATACTAAGAATCACACTTGTAAGAATATTTGATTTGCTTTATAAAAGGCTGTTCAGAAGAAGAAAAAGACAAGATAAATTGCTAATTTTATATAGCTGTATAGACAAATTAAACCAGCAGATTCTAGGGTGCTGGAAAATTGTCCTTGCTCTTTGGCTTCTGTCCACAGATATTCTTTGAGATCTTGTTTATACTGGGGATTTGCTTCCTTTTCCGTCAAGGACAAACTGCTGTCAGAATAGCTAATCTGTTGTAAACGCCAGCCCGTGTAGGGTGTCCCATTACCATAGTCTGTCCTCTAACGTGCTGTGGTTTCAGGGAGGAGACATTTGTGCCAGTACGAGTACCAAACTTCATTACCTACACAGAGACGGGTCAGCATGAGGTTCTGAGCTGGGTGAAAATATTGCTGCTTACAGCTGTTCGTCACTGCTCTGTCTCTGCTCTGCCCTGGAAGCGAGTGCCCTCCCTCTCCTCCGCTCAGCTCTGCTGGGGGAGCAGCACGTGTGGCTGTTCCCTGGCTGGACGTACACAGCTGTGCGGGGAAATCTGGAGGAGTGGCAATTCTACCGTGGGAGAGGAATGGGGGCAATGAGACGCTTGGGGTGGCTGGTAGGCTCAGCTGCAAGTGAGACTGCTTATCTAACCCAGTCCAAAACTGTGGTGTACAAATAACCCACCAGCTGATTGCTGCTAGCTGTGGAGCCTAGCAATATTCTTGCTAATAAAGGCTTTTTAGAGGCAGCAAAGAAATCTGTTGCTAGTGCCTGCATCGGTATTTTAAAGGAGACAGAATGAACAACTGTGAGCAAATAATCTTAGGGTAATCTGAAACGCTTCTCGGATGATATCGCTTCTTGTCTGTTTGCAGAGCAGAATGCCAAGCTGCTGAAATGGACACTTTCATCATCTCTGTTAAGCAGTAACATATTCAAAGTGATGAGCTCTTGCAGAGGCTTCCTATAGAAGAATTCAGTTTGCCACGTTCATTCTTTTTGGTGTTAATCTGATTCTTTCCTCGTTGCCAAAAAGCATGAATAACAGCTTGAAATGCTGGAACCAAAGAACAGATAACTTAGAGGAGGTATGAAATATTTTAATTCTTCTGGTTCAGATATATAAAACAAGCTTCCCTGGGGGATTGTTTTTCCTTGGTAACTCATTTATAAGATAACTGAAGCTACAGGTGTTCAGCTTTAATAAGGCATTAGTGAACAATTATATAAGACACTAAAAATAAAGCTAGAGTCTTTGCATGAAGGAAATGAGCACCGAGTGAAAAATATTTAACAGCAAAACTGCACAATCAAATAAGGGAGAAGATTTTTAGAAAGCAAAATTGTTGGATAAAATTTTTAATACATATAGAAAAGATGTTGTTAAAAGAAGGGAGGAAGGACTATATATTTTTATGTGTAAGATATGAAAAGACACCAATAATATATAAAGGAATAACTGGTGCTAACACTACTGATAAAATACTTTTCTGCTTTTATTAAAATGTTCTTTAAAATATTGCTTTAACAGGGAATGTTGTATTCCCTTGATTTATGAAATCTCATTTCAATTGCAAACCACTGGCTCTTCTGTGTTTGTGCCTGAGCACTGTGTAATTCTGCAGACAGCTCAACTAGCAGCACTGCTAAGAGAAAGAGGAAATTAGATGTATTAAACCCAAAGAATCAGTGACATTCAAATAACAGTTTTGCTCTTGTATTTCTCATTTCTTAGGAGGAGTTCCTAATAAAAATTCTAACTTGTCTTAGCCTTGGAAACAATGATCTATTTTATTAACCTCAACAGAACAAATTTAGGACGGAGGTTCTGACGCTTTCTTGACTGTAAGAAGATATCTGGTGAAGTGCTTGGCTCCCATTTGTCTTCATCTGAACTTATATTTTTACTCTTCATAGTTGTAACACACTCCATCTCAACTTCAACTTTAATGAGAAATGGTAAATTGGACCGATGCTCATCTCTCATATTAAATTCCTTTTAGAATTTGTTTTGTAGTGATCTGAAGTTGAGACAGAGGGAGGTGGGAACTTTTAACAGTGTTTAGTGTCATGGAAGTGCAACTCCTCCTACCTTTGGTGTAACTTGTGCTCGTAAGCCACTACATATGTTTGTAAGGTCATCTGTAAATACCGTACCTAAGATCGCATAAGATGCTATACCTCAGTAGTTTATTTGTGGGAATGTAGTTAGGTAACGAAGTGAGATCGAAGTGGTTTACCACTTATCTGTTTGATGCTCTCAGGCAAAGTTAAGGACTGTGTAACAGAGGCTTGAGTTGTGCAAGAAGACTGAAACACTTCAACGTATGTACGTGGCTTTGAAAACGCAAGAATGAGTCCCTGTAACGAGTCAGTGCACATCATTGTCCAGAGCTGTGAATGCCGTCTGCAGCTGTGGAAATACCTCTGCAGTGCTGCTGACAAAAGGGCTTTGTGATAATTTAAGAATAGAAGGCATTGCACTTTAGGATGAGTGAACGAGTGCAACATTTGCTACATTTCTTAGTCGTTCCCTAGCAAAATAGAGAAAAAATGGTTGATCTTTGTAGATCTGTGAGAACTACTGATGTTGGACTTCATATCTGTCTGTTCCTACAATAGACGCAAGACATTGTCCAAACATTCCAGTTATTAATTGGAGTAAATTGTAGTAAATTTTGATGTTTTGCTTCTGTTTAAGTTAGCCTTGCCATGTGTTTCAATGCAGGCATATATTTATATCCCTCTACCTATGTTTATGTACATATAAGGAGACATCATATGTATATGTGTGTGTACACACACACACAGAAGTGTCTCTCTGATTTTGCAAGAGATGCATCTACCTCTTGTTAATACTAGAGACTGTATAGTAATAAAGCTTTTTTTCTTTTTCTAAAGAATGTTTAAGGCTGGAATTGGGCCATTGGTTTTTACATAAGTCTCTTTCAGAGTCAGTCAAACTTAGAAATATTTGGCAGCTGTAGTTGTCTCTTTTTGAGAAGGTGGAAATAACATGGTTTTCCTTAAAAGCTGGTTGGTTTTTGTTCTTGCTGGCTAATTTCTTAACTTGGCAAGCTAAAGTTTCAGAATTAACACAAGAAATGTTATTCTAGGGTATTCTTTGAAATTCTCGTATTTAATGCCATTTGTAGATATGAAATCAGAATATCTTTTTTTTCTATACCTTCCTGTAAGTTCATTAAAAGCTTGGATATCTTCTAGGGTTATTAATAGCTTGGTATTACTACCTGTAAGTCATAACCAAACTGAGAAGACTCAGTCAGCTTGAAATAAGCTTGAGAACCTGGAGGTAGTGTTAGGTACACAGGTATTTTTAAAAGATGTTAGGTTTGAACGAACATCTAGAATAATTACATTACACTGGAAACAGTGTAATGTAATTACAATCTGTTAACCATTACTTAGGTAATGATCCCCTCCTCTTCTGTGAAACTTGGAATTCTGTGGAATTCCGTTTTATATTCTGTGGGTTTTATTTGTTTCTTCATTAATGTAAAATCTCAGCTGCCTCTGTTGAATGGGAGAGGGGCTTTAAACCCACGCTCCTCATTGAGAAATTGAAATTGTAATTGTGTTTGGCCAATTTATACCTGAATGTATTTTTCCATGGGATGTTAATACTCTAATATGTATTCCTTTCTGGGTTTCCTTTCAGTTTTTCATTAGGTTTGTATCTATTAAATTATTGTATTATAAAGTTTGTATTAAGTATATGCAATTTGTGGTGAGACTATAGTAGCAAATCTGACAGATCCCTAAATTTTGGAATTTCTTACTTCTGTGTTTCTGCTTATTGCAAGTAGACCTTTCTGTAGCTAATGAAACATATGTGATTTGTTTGTTTATGCCTGAGGACTGAATTTGTTGCTGAATAATGCAAAAACATATGCAAGGACAAGTATAGTGAATGGAATTAGGAAACGTGCGCATAGAGGATGCGTGAGCAAAGTCAATTGAAAGAGATGTTAAAGCTTTGGCTCTAGCTCTACCTGCTCAGTGCAGGTGGAAGCATGGTTATGGTAATACTTGCGTGAGTGGAAATTCACCAGAGGCTGCACAAGAATGGCTAACATTTGACAAAAAATTAGTAACTCATACGGATTTTTACCTTAAATGGAATTAAAAGCAGCGATCCGGATGGCTCAGACGTCGATGGGCTATTTGGCAAGATACGAACATTTGCTGTCCTGCTCTGTGCTCTGCTGGCAGATTCTGAGCAGAGTAGTCTCTATACAGCTATCTAGAAAAGACAGCAAATGAACATTCATGTCTCACTTTCAAGTATGTTAATGTTTGAAACCAGGCCTACAGCATAAATATTTTGGTAAAATCTGTTTTGTGAGGTTTCAAGGCAGCTTCTTGTTTAGGAAAAGGCTAATGTAATTCTACCCAGGATCAACAATTTGAATTTCTTTCCTCGACACATCTAAATTACTAGTCCACGCCTAATAGTAGTAATCTCCTTTTTTAAAACTTGATATTTTTCAAGCAGTACAGATAAGATGAAGGGAAATCCAGTTTGTTAATTAAAAGATATCAAAATGCTGCAGAGTTATGTTAGTGGATTAGATTTCCTCCCAGAAATAACTTCAGTGGAATTGCATCATGGGTGAATGTGGTCCAGTTCTTTTTATAATTATGTTTTGAAGAGCGTAGAAGTAGGGAAGAATGGAGTCTTATATCCATCTTGTATAAAAAATTCTGCCTTTTATGCTTCTCTGAGAAACTGCTCTGGTTTTTATAGCGGCATAGCGGGTGCAGAAGTTGCATTTCCTTCATCCACAACACCTGCTTTTCGCTGGCATCTATAGTGATGTGCAGTGTCAATACAGTTTTGCTCATAAACTTTGACAGATTCAGTATATAATCTCTGCCCCTGCAGACAGTCTTCGGCTCTGCTGTCCATGTTGTGGAATTAATGCCACACAGCTCGAAAATTTGCCTTGAGCATGTCCTTGTAATATTTGACTGGCCTATCTCTCAGTCATTCTCTGTATTTTAAATGGCCATATAGAGATAGCTCTGGGCAGTAGTTATCCGACATGTGCATTGAATGCCCACACCAGCACAACTAAGCTTGAAGGATCACTGGTTCAATGCTTAATATTTTACTGTGAGTTTAATTTTACATTGGCTATAATATCAGCTAAGTATCCTCCATGGGGATTGTATTGTTCAGCTAATCAACTAGCAGAAATTAATTGAAAGTCTTTGTGCCTGGTTATGGATACAGAGTGATTTTCTTGCAATAAGGAATTCAGCTAAGTTCTGGAGTACAACGTAGCTCATGTTAATTTAGGAAGCTGCTCTCCTAAAGTATCCTTAAGTCTTCATTCTCTTATACAGCAGCTTGTTATACATTTACACACACAAAAAAATCAATGCTTCTGGTTTTACAAATGCAAACCTATCTTCTATATTTGAAGAAACTTCTACTGATGCATATTCTTTCCAAAAGCAACCTAATCAAAAAAACTTATAAGAGATTATTAATCAAATTATTCATATGAATATATAAGACTACTGATCATGGGGTCTGATGAATGGATTGTTTCCCTAAGAAAGTATGATTAAAAACAATGCACATTTGATGCTATGTATTTGTAAGCAATAGCTTTGATGAGATATTAATGTTGTCTGTAAAGAAGAGGTCAGTACCTTCTTAATGCCAGTTTTCCTAGAGGAGTAGATAGTCCTGCCTTGCACAGTTCAAGTATTTTGTCTCATAAGATTAATTGTATGCTTATTTTTATTAATAATATAGGTAATATGCACTAGATGGAGAAAATTAAAAAAAAAATTGAGCTCCAGATATCACACAGATAATAAAAAGGGCAGCCCAACCCACTGATACCCACTAGATATCTATTACCTTGTTTTAATAACCACTTGATATGTTTCTTCCAGTACAAGTGACCTAGAGAGGAAGGCCTTTTCCTAATGGGTAGCAGATAGACTTATTAGAAACTAAAAAATGATTGCAATTGAATTGCTTTGAGAAACTTGCTTTCTAATTTGTGAAACTGATACTTCTCCTATGTAATCTTTGTTTCAGTGACCTCACCTTAAGCAAACAGAAGCAGCATGTGAAAATATTCATTACTTTCAGGCAGCTTTCTACTGCTAGGATGTTTGCAAAATGAAATAAAATTAACTAGGATGGATACTTCTGTGTATTATGATAAACTTCCCTACATTAGTGAAAGTTAGCTGATACCTAGTGAAATGCTTGTTCTAGATATACCGCTGTTTCATTGATAAGAAATAATACTTGTTTAATAGTTTTAGTGGGTTTGTGCCATTATTGTCTTGCGCTGGTGACTACTTTAATGCAAAGGATTTGTCTTCCTTCCTGCCTTTTTTCTATCGTTTTCTCTGAGGGGGAAAAATAGAAAAAAATCAAAAATAAAAGGCTGGGGATTTTTCTTAAGGAAATCCACAGATACACATTTCAGAGTAAACCAGTCTATCTAGGTTATTTTATTATTTGCATATAAGATCACACTGGTGAGTGTGTGTGTATATTTATGCATGTATGTGTGTTTGTATTTTAACGTGGATTATCAAGGACAATGTGGTAGTTGGCGCACCGTTGCCTGGGAGGGGAGTTACTCAGAGTAGGTATCCCCTAAGCCATGAAGCTGTATCTACCCTTGTTGAGCCAGTTAAGCCCAAGTATCTGAGACCTTCTCAAAAGAAAAGTGTTTACTGTTTTTGTTTTGTAACTGGGACTATTTTATGCTTTATTATTTTAGGGCAAGCATGCCTCTGATCACATGCCTTGTCTCCCTTTCTGGCTGATTTCCCTTGTCTGTGCGTTGCCTGAGGCTATTCTACTTCAGGTGAGTGTCAGATGTTGAGGTTGCCTTTGAATTTCAGCATTACTATGCATCAGATCAGAGTCCTCATCTACTGTGGCATGGAAGGCAGTTACTTTCTATCCTGAATTAAGACAGCTTGCGTATGCTTTGAGCTTTAATTATTTGAGTCATATTGAAGTCATTAAGAAGATGTAGCCTAAAGTTTTATATGCATATGTGGGCAAATGTTTGCAGAATCAGACTCTAATTACACAAATGAGTTTTGTGGTGAGACTTAAGAGACAGGCAGTGTTTTATAGGTTGAGGGGAAGGTGAAAAAAAGAACAGGTTTTCGAGAAAACGAAAGATTAATAGAAACCATATGTGGGACTCTCTGATTCAGCGGGGTCTAGACAGTTGCCCTTTCTGTACTAATGTCGTGTGCAACAATGACAGAAGCCATATGTGAGCAGCAAATAAGCCCATCCTAACTCATGTCTTCTCTGTTTAAAGTTTAATCAGTCTGGTTTAGCTCAAAGAAGATGGGTATTTAAGAGTGAAAATGTCACACAAACAGCATATCAGCATATTATACCACGAGGTATGTTATGAAACTGTCGTGGTTTAACCCTAGCCAGCAACTAAGCACCGTGCAGCCACTTGCTCGCTCCCCTTGCCCCAGCGGGATAGGGGAGCGAATCGCAAGAGTGAGAAAACTCATGGGTTGAGATATGAACAGTTTAATAATTGAAATACAGTAAAATAATAATAATAATAGACTATACAAAGCAAGTGATGCACGATACAGTTGCTCACCACCCACCAACTGATCCCAGCCAGTCCCTGAGCAGCGATCACTGCCCCCTGGCCAACCCCCCCAGTTTCTATACTGAGCATGATGCCATATGGTATGGAATAGCCCTTTGGGCAGTTGGGGTCAGCTGTCCTGGCTGTGCCCCCTCCTAGCCAAAACCAGGGCAGAAACGCAAACCATATTGTGTGTATTAATTCCTTAATGAAACTGTGTGAAAATGTAACTCCAAAATCTCTAGCTATCTTATGATGGACATCTCAGTATTAATTATTCCATATCCTGACCTCTCCCTGTATTCTGATTTTCTTTACTTCATCCCTTCCGTGGTTTTCTGGCTGGCTGTATTTCCTCATCTTTGTTTCTTTTTATCATCTTCCTGTCTGTTTTTTTCAGGATGCTTTTTCCCATTAACTTTTGTTATTGCTGAGAGTGAGACAGTTGGGTGTATTCCTGAACGCTTTCTCTGCCTGCCTCTTTTTCACATGTGAATCTCAACTTGAATTTTAAAGGAAAAAAGAAAAACTTTACCACCTGTTTAAAAAGTTTTCATGAACAGTTACAATTCAGGAAGACATAAACTTGTTAGGAACTTCGATTCCATTTTCAAGACTGATTTCAGCATGAAGAAACGGATCTTTGCTATCTAATTCTTCCTCATGGGACTGTTCTTTTAGGTAACATTTGAGAAAGACCATATGTTTGAAAATCTATTGTAAAGGATCAAAAAAGAAAGAAGGAAAAAAAATCATAAATTCCTCAAAGTTCTTACAATGTTGCCACGATTATTATTTGAAAGGGAGGGACGTAGAAGAAAGAACAGAAAAAAGTACTCATTCTCCTATGAGTTGTATCTAGTACCAAGCTCTCAGTCTTTAAATGGCCTGGTTTGTCCTTCACTTTCTCACAAAATCTGGTCTTCAGTTGCCTGCCTCCCATACAAAACTGTGAATATTTTCTTTATCTTGAAGTGCAGCTTTCACAGAAACTTTCTGGCATGGGTTTTTGTATTTTCCTGTTAGTATCATATGTTAGCTAGTTAACACCATTTTTTTTAAGAGTGGTAAAGAAAAGTAAGAGTTAAGTAAGGTGAAGAACACTGAGAACACTGTTCTTAATAGTGCTGAGAAATTTTAGGTGCATGAAATGGAAGTAATTATACAATATTCGGGGTGGGGGGGCGAATCTTTGAAATGACAGGGTTTTTCCTGAAAAACTGCATTACGGAGTGTTGGATGCCATCAGGAGAAAACTGTCTCCTTAATTAGCATCAGGTTTTGTATATCTTGCCAGGACTAACAGTTTGTCAGTTGGTAAATAAATATTTGACTCAAATGTAATCAGTGACTTCAGCATTTACACATTGTATAGCTGTCATAATATTGGGAAATTAGATTTTTCCTAGGCCAGTGCAAGACTTAATGTTCAATCCGTCACAAAGCTTAGGTAGGTCCTGACACGCTTTTAAAGATTTATACTGTAACAGTACATTTAGTAATCGTAATAAACTGACTAAATATTATATTTCACTGTAATGTGCATTTCCAAGGAGTTATAAGTTATTCAGTCACTACGTAGAGAAAACACACGTAGATAGCAAGACATGAGATCTCTGAATTGGTCTCACTTTTAAATCAAATTATGTGCTACGTTAAGAAATGGCAGTATTAACTGAGGCAAAGTAGAATAATTCTGCCAAAGTAAATGCTCTAAGAGCTGAACTATTTCCTTTGTATCATTGCAGCTTTTTGTGTAAGTGGGCTAAAGAGCAAGGAGACTGTCTGCTAGTCGGGTTTATGGATATAGTTCAGTTTTCTTAGGATTTATAATTGATCCAGCTTTTTACTGCAAAGTATTTAGAAATTCAATTAATTGCAAACAAATATAAAAATATTTTCTTATTAAAATAAGTTTCTCGGTTTTATTACTAAGATCTGAAGCTCGACTCTAAGGACACACCACAGGACAAAGCACCAAACATCTGCAGTAGCTTAAGAATCTCTTGTCCTGCCTTTGCGCTATTGCTGTGCTCATGCTCTGGCACGACATTCCCTCGTTTGGGCTGGAACAATTTCTGCAGGGTTGTGCTCTGAACCGCATCAGGGGTTTGCTGTGTGCTCTTTTAGAGCCTGGTCTGGGTAACAGCAAGGCCTTACAGTGTAAACTAAAGGGGATGTAACCCTTGAAGAAGGCCAAAAATAGAAAGCAAATTATTAAATCAGAGCTGTCACTAATCCTCTCGATTGGGGAACCGTTTCCTTACCTAACGGCAGAAGAATTCTGCCACAGCCTGAGGTGGACTTTCACACTCTGCAATATTGTGTATGTCATGTTAGGTGTCTGTCATTCCAAAAAGTGTCAGTAGTTTTGATAACAACTGCTCTCAACTTTTGGGAAATAATGGTTTGGATTTATTGAAAGTCTGTCTTTCAGTAACTGAACTTACTAATCGAATATACATTTTAAAACACTTATGCAACTGAACAGTACTGCTGAAATAAATTTTGTCAAAAGACTAAGTAAAGCTGCCAGTTCAGAACAAAGAAAAATGTCCAAGAAGTACAGAAGATGATTTTCCCTTAACACGCTAAAAGGGTTTTTATTATAATATGGAAAACATTTTTTTCCCCAAAGCCAAAGTGCCTCATGTCTGTGGATTGTTTGTCTATACTGCCTATATCTTCCTTTCTCCTGATGAAATTTCCAGAAAGTTATGCATATTCTTATTAAACGTGTGATCAGACCCTAATATTTATTTCAGGTAATGGAAAAAGTAGCTGGAAATTGGATTTCTGTATTTTGCCAAACACACAGAAAATAAATTATCCTCTAACTTATTCTAATCTTTGAGCACTAACCTTTATATTATTTACAGTTCAGGAATGTTCCAAAAAATCTCATTTAGTGAATGAAATTATTTTTGAGAGGTTTATTGTCAGTTGCCTTGCTGCTTGCTTGGGCAGCTCATGTCAGCTCCACTTTCTGTCTGTAAAGGCTTCAAAACCACAACTTTGATTTTCTCAAAGGACTTCAGAAGTCTTTTAGAAAAGTTTACATTTTCTGTTGAAAATAATAATCAGGTGAGTTCTATTAAAAAAATCCCTTTGAACATAGTTGACTCTGCCTGTTTCCCCAGGACAGTATATGATAGAAATTGTGAAAAGGAGCCTGCAGATATCTGGTGCCTAATGCTACTGAGAAGCCTTGCTTTGCCTCGTGAGCTGTCAGTCCAAGAATAGTCCAGGGCCCTACAATTTACTTTAAAATAAGATACAATTCTCTTGATACCTGTACCGTTTTTTGGTGGTGAAAAACATCAACGATTAACATCGTCTTGGACATATGAATAAGGAATATTTCACTAATTTTCTTCAAAGAGTTGAAGGCAACTGATTTTAAACAAGTCAGTATTTTTGTGTAGTGTTCATATAAACCAATAAACTAAGCTAGACTTCTGTTACCAAGAACAGGTAACTCGGGCCTTTGAAAAAAATCTCGTATGCAGTGAGATGAGAAGAGTGGGACTGCGTCTTACAGAAAGAATGAAAAAGAAGGGGCACAATAAAAGAAAGCACAAAAAATAATTGTGTACCTAGGTAGATTAGTTTATTTGTTTAGGGCTTTATTCACTTGTTCTAACAAAATAAGGCATCCAATCAATTTGAAGTATACGAATGAAAGTAATTTCTTTACCATACCATTCCCAATTAACGTATTGAATTCACAGCTGCCAGAAAAAAAAATGGGGACTGTTTCTTGAGATTCAAGAAGGAGAGTTGACACTTACAGGGTAATGATATCTCCATTTCCAGCCTCACCAAATGTCTAGTACTTCTACAATATGATTAATCCTGTTATAGAAAAGTATTTTACAGGAAATATATTTTCTCACTACTTAAGCAATGAAAAACTGAGGCAAAGAAAAATATAGAGACTTCCTTAGCGATTCAGTTTTTCCCTGACTTGACAGTAGTCCCAGGCCCTGAGATCTAGTCTGGTATTTTCTCCATTGATTTGGGAGAAATGTGGACATTCTGCTTCAGAAAACAACATCCTGCCAGTGTTGGCTGGAAAGAACACGTAAATGGAGCAATTTACCTTGGGACAATCCGAACACTGTGAACTTTCCGTGGAGACATCTGCTGTTGCCCGGTTTCACAAAAGTGAAATGGATCATGGAGGACCACTGCTGTGGTCGGGTGTGGTGGTACTGTGCTACTAAGCTTGGGAAAAAAGCACCAAACAAAAACCCACCTTGTTATTACTGCAAATAACAGTAATATGACCATTTCCACATGTTCTTTCAAGGCCTGGTATCTTTAAATATACCGTATGCCAGTCGGTCTGAAAATAGGCATTTTGTACCTCACTGATGCATTGTCTTTTCTTTTTTCCATCTGGTAAGAAATCCTTTGTTTTCTTTTTTCTCGTTCTGACCCCTTCTTTTAAGTAACATTTTAATTTTATTTTTCAGTATAATAGCTTGAAAAAATGGAGACATTTTCTTCAGAATTGTAGTTCAGTTGTGTCATTTTGCTATGCTGCTCTGTTTATCCAAGAAGTTCAGTAACGGGGATTGAAATTGTGTAAGATGGAGTTGGAGACAAGAAAAGTAGAGTGCTGAGCAGCCAGGAAAGTCATCTGAGAATAAGGCATAATAAACTAGGAAAACTTAGAGCGAGGAAAAAGGAAATAAAAGGGGAATTAGAAGAGTTAGTTGTGATGGAAGACAACAGTGAAGAAGATAGAGAAGCAAACAAGAGGCAGTCGAACACACTGGCATGGGTAAAGAAAGTATTTAACGTCCTTTGTCCAGCAAATATTTGCTGGTGTATTAAGAAGTCCAGAAGATATAATGTCTAACACATCTGAACTCCCAAAACATCCCGTAGCTGTAGAAAAGGAGAATGTAGTCTGGATCAATGCTGGTAGATTGATACCATATTTTCCTGCCGAAGAGTTAATCACAGGCTCTCTTTTTATTCCCTTTTCTCCCTTTTGTGTTATGAATGGCTAGCAAGAATGTTTTATACTTAAGATGTTTTTAGAAGGGAGCAAAACCCCTCTTTATTTTATGTTTTATTTTGCTGATCACGCACAATGTCTCTTAGTGTGGCAATATTCTCTTCCTGTGAATGGTTATTTTGAAGAATTATACACCTAATCATTAATTGTTGTCTTTACACTGCACTTTAATTAGTAGGTTTCACTGATCGCTTTACGTTTCCTAGATTTGTTCCTTGATATCAGCAGTGGCTGGGTCCTAAATGGCATCTAACTAGGAAACTTAACCATACCAGGCTCCTACTCCGCTTCCCAGATCAAGCTCTTTGTTTCTCACTGTGCATTTCTGTAGGTGGAGACTTAACTTACTTGTTAATGCAGAAGGCTGATAAAGCTTAAGATAATCTAATATTTCTCAAGATGATGCTGCAGTTCAGTGGAAACAAATGCAGTAATCTATCGGGAGACCAGACTATCTTGTTTTCATATGCCAGGATCACTTCTGAGTCATCTCACCTATACATTTATTCGTCATTCCCTTTAACATTCCCTTTGTTAAAATGGAAATTAGAAGTAAT
Organism: Balaeniceps rex; assembly: GCA_013401315.1. NCBI lineage: Eukaryota > Metazoa > Chordata > Aves > Pelecaniformes > Balaenicipitidae > Balaeniceps > Balaeniceps rex. Next base: position 24,458 of record VYZW01021845.1, read on the forward strand.
TAATGCATTAAGTGCTGTAACATGAATGAAAACTGTCTGCAATGTAGATAAGATTGGGGAGAAATAAAAGGAAATCGGTGTTTGGTGTCTGACAAGAACAGACAACGGAGCCTAAACACGCAAAACAAAAAGTTAAGCTGAGCCACAAAGCTAAGCTTAAGGAAACTCCGAAGAACCAAGCTCATGGTTACATTTTAAAGCATTGGATGCAAATTCAGGCATCCTATAAAACGATGAAATTATATCATTGTGTTTGGAAAGCAGCCAGCAGTATTCTGCACATCTTGGAAAGGAGATGAAGTAATCCCTGACTAAGGATTGCAAGAGTCTCTTTATGAACACTGAACTGTGCAGGGGAAAAAAAAAAGAAATTTAATTCAGAGTCAAGGCCACACTGTCCTGTACTTGGTTTTATTCTATATGTAGTAAGGGATATCAAAAAAAGATTTTCATCTATGTTTGGAAGATATCCCACGTGGAACATTAAAAAGACACAAAAAAATTGAAAGGTATGAGAATGCCCTATACACCTCTGTGGTCTAAACCCCAGAGAGATCTGTATTAATGTGTTGTTTTTTTTCTGAAATACAGTGTTAAAAATAAAGGAGACAAATCTTGTGGTCTGACTGCTGCTTTAGCTACCTAAATCCAAAAATTGTATACCTCCACTTCCAGCAGTGAAGTCCCCTTGATCTCCACATTGTCATTCTTAAATCTTACCAATGTCAAAAGCTAGGTGACTCTCTCAGACATAAACCTCCAGTTCCTTTGTCACTAATGCAGAATAAAGTAGCAACATAGCAAATATATTGATGAGACAGATATATATATATAAAGGAATAAAGAACATAAGAAAACTATTTTTGTCATAATTAAGGAAAAGAGCCAGTTAAAATATTTTGGATATGTCTAGCCAAGTTAAAGATAAATTTGTGCCTTAGCATATAGTAAATTCTGTGTCCTAGTGGGGCACAGGATGGATAGTCACGTCTGTATGTCTGCATTGTTTTTTGAACTTTGATGTATACACAAGCAGGTTTTTTATAGCAGTCTCAGGTCTGCAGCAGCAAACTATTTTATGTAAGAAAGAATAACGTGAGCTTTCTGTTCAACTTTCATTCAGCATTATGATGCTGGGAGGCCCAGGTTACTGAATACATCAGTGGCTTCAACATGTTCAGCGTTTTGTCATCGAGCAACAGTTAGCATGTAATGCTAGCTTATTTACCGTATTTTTCATTTGCAGTGCTTAACTTTTTTTTTTTCCCTATGACACCGCTTAAGTGGCATTGATTTTAAGATAACCTGAATATCTACTAGTGAAGACTTCTTATTGGCATGTAACATAGCAGTGACATGAGGAAAATTGGATTTAAGTTTCTACTGCTACCTGCAATGAGATAGGAAAATTCAGAAATCTCGATTATGCAATGTTACACAGTCAAAGAAAATAATAAGTAATAATAGTAAGGAAAATCTTAAATATTTTTTAAAACAAGTACAGTAGAGAAATTAGAGGAAGTTTACTACCTCTCTTTGAACACAGTATATGTGAGAACACGATGTGAACCAAAGTATCTGCGCTGAATCATCCTGCAGTGTCAATTAATTCAGCTCCTGGGTTGTAGACAGGAGTTGAGACTTCAGGATCTGATGACATTCAGAGCCAAGTGAGTTTTACCAGTTAGCTACATGAACCAGTCAATCTAAGGTATATTATGGTGTAGCTTTACAAAGCAAAAGCTAATCCATGGTAGTTGCCCTTGTGTATCCTTTTACTGCACAGGAAACAGGAGATAACCGATCACTCACAGTAGGTGAAGTATCTTGTATTTACTGCATGAGAACAGAATGCGCGCGGGCAGTTACTACAGGCTAGTTAGTGCCCCGTGTATCTGCATTTTGCATTTTGGCTATTTTAATGGTTACTGAATATGTAATGCTTCCAGTTACACTAGGGAATGCCTAGATTGCTTAGATTCAAAAATGAGAAATCCTTCACACAGATCTCTAGTCGTTGATTCTGTTGCGTAGGTGCTTGTGGACCGAGTGCTTATTTAGAAAACATGTATTTGGATCTTGGCATCAGGAAATGCTCGCATGGGGGGTAGAATCTCTTGAACAGGGTTGTTGGTTGCTGGGTGGTAACAGAAGTCTGTGTTGCAGGGGTCCTTGCAATGACATGTTCAGCTCCCCAAACTGTTCTGCTGAATCCTTTTATTCAGCTGGCCAGTAAGTCCTACATGGCCAATCCAGCACATGCATGATCTGTAGCTATTGATTAGCTTAAATTACAAACAAAACATCTAGCTATCTGAGCCATATACAAAAGGACTGGTTTACCATTTCTGCATCTGTGAAACGCTTTCTGCTATTTACGGATGTCTTGCCTATGTACCATCTGATCAATTTTGCAGTGGGAAGTTTCTGGAAGGGCCAGACTCTTCAGCAAGGATGTTAATCCACACATCGAAGCATGGAAATTAATGTAGGCCTAGCAGAAGCTGGGAGGGAATCTTCGTAGCTGATCAGAATTCCCCACTGGAGAGCTGCTGCACCTATTAGTCAAATACTTAACGCTGAAGGTGCTTTGGAGCTCAGCTGAGGACCTCCTTTGGAGGCGATCCATTGGCTCTGGCCAGTGGGGTTCCTGGGCTGGCAGGGGCATTAGCAGGTTATGTGCTCTGGGTGTGTGTGCGCAGGGGCACAGCCCTGATACCCAGTTACACCACAGTTTACAGCTCTAGGACAAACTTGAGTTTTGTACTTAAATCTCACTGACAACTTCAGTTCCATAGCTCCGGCCACAGTTACGTTGAACTTCTCTGGAATTTGGAGATCATATATTAATGCAGAAAGTCATTTACAAACTGCTGAACTGTTTTCATTCACTACCTGTATATTCATTCTCTTCTAATCCATATCATATCAGCAACGCTGTCTTTGGGAAATGATTATATAGAGGAAAGTTGATTGTACTTGCAATAATTGTGTCCAATGTCTGTTGTTATTAATGCAAGTAATTTTCGTAACTCGCTGTGCATCGTACTGAAAACGTGCACCTCAATGTCATCTTAACAAAGATCTGTGATAGGGTGAGGCTTTTCAATTCTGCCGATGATGTTTGTTAAATTAAAGTTTGTATTTCAGCTCGAAGCTAGTTGGCGCATAGTGACACTGAAGGCCAATTACTGTTGGAGTTCCTGTTGTAATGTCTAGTTTCTTAGCCTTTGAGAGAGTGAAAAGAAAAAAAGAAGTAATTAGTTTCATAGGTGTCATACATAGTCCATTTCTTAGCTTGATCGGTCAGAAACAAGAAAACTAAGTAGGAAGAGATGCTAAATTAGGAGAAGGCACTATTGACGTGAAAGTGGGCATGGGGTATTATCTTCTGTGTTTCCTTTGCTAGGCAGTTAGTGGTACTACAGTAACGGTACTACAGTACAGTATCACAGCTAGTAGGAGTTTGGGTTGTTTTTTTTTTTTTAATTTTCGGTCATTAACTTAAATCAGTTCATTTCTACAGTAAAAAAGATCAATAAAAACAGAACCCAATACTGCTATATAACCAATCCTCACATGCTGTAAATGCACAGACATTTCAATTATTGTAATTTGCTGGCCAAGCAAACATATATTACAGCTTGGAAGATTTCTTTGTTCTACTATTTTCAAACACATTTATCAGGCATCTTTAAGTAAGGTATTATCACGTGTCTGTGGCTTACTGATGAGATTATAGTAATTGTCCTTGTTGGCACTTGCTCTGTTGGCCTCATACGTTATACCCGATGCTGAAGTGAATTTGTCTTGCCATGCCCGGGACAAGATAGTCTAACTGAAAGTTTTAACCACTGAAATTATCACATGTAAGATACTTATTATCACTAGCATTTGTCTTTCTTTGGTATGAGATAATACACCAAGAAATGAATAGTATTTCTTATTGTAAGTATGGACATATCTGTATCTCTTTTCATGTCTGTCAAGGAAAATATCTGGGTTTCTTCTTGAAGCCTGTACTGCTTTTGTCTGATTTATTTCATTTACAGCAACGTGTTGCTTGGAGAATTTCACTGTTACTTATAGCTCTTTCATAAATCCAAAATAAATAATTTTTTTTTTCTTTTGGAAGTAGTGGTTTGCATCTTTGTTTTCAAAGATTAGAAAAGCAGAAAACTCAGTAAGAATGTTTATAAAGCAAAAGCACTAGGGCTTGTAAGTGATTGAGAAAGGGTAGAGTTGCAGAGATGGAGTACTGCTTCACCACGGGGAGATCATTTGCTTAATCCTGTGCTCCTGGTCTGCTTTAGTGACTGAAGGTTGAGGTTTTGAGCAGGCGTCTGGAGCCAAAGGCAAAGTGTGACCAAACATCAAACTGCAGAGGTGTAGTCATAGATATTTGTGACCTTTCCTGCAGGCAGCTTTTCTCCTGAACCCGATATCACGGGCTTGGGGTCCTTCTGCTGACTCCATATAATTAGTCTTTGTTTTGAGAGGGCAGAATCTATTTCACAGCTTTTCCCTTAAAACCTTGGCTGAAATGATTCCTGTTTTGTTTTGTTGTTTTTTGGGGTTTTGTTGTTGTTTTTTTTTTTAATACAACTTAAGGGAAAAGCTAGATGTTATCTATGAGGCAGGTTTCTTGTTTGGGCCAGAGTGACACCATCCTGGCTCTGAGAAAGTGGGCATCAAAATATTCCAGAGCTTCTCTGAGCTTTACTCTCTTTCTCTCATGTTTGATTCCTCCTGCAGTCCTGGCATTTACTGAGCTTCTAACTGAGAAACAGCTTCGTGTGAATAAAATCCAATCTTGTATTCATTCACTATACAGCTCAAAGTGCAAGCGGTCAGCTCAGCCCATCAGTTGGTTTTGCCCTCTATCTCTTGTCAGCATTGCCGTCTGTCAGAGGGTCACCTCCCCGTCCCTGAGGAGCAAAGTGCCCTCCGTTAGCCCTGCTGGTCTGTCACTTATAGTCACTGGACTCTTTGCAGTAAGTTGGAGTGAATTTGCATAAATATCCTTTGTCAGGTCCTTTGTTTTGTCTTGATCAGGTGAAATTAATATTTGTTCTTGTGCTCTCACCTGAAGATATTTTCTTTTTCTTAGTGCAAAAGCCGCTGCGTATCTCCAAATGTTTGTAGTCCCTGTTAGTACTTGAACATTTCCCATGCTAGTATATTTGTCTTGTCCCAGAAGAGCACATTGCAGCCTCTTAGCACACATGTGGAAACTCAGGGAAATTAAATTAATTGGTTCAAGTCATGCAAGAGGCTGTCATAAAGCAAGTCTTCCAGATTTCTAATTTCCAGACTAATGCTCTGAGTTGGTGGATGCTCCTCCCTCCCTTCTATATTTTCTCAGCAAACCTCCTCTTGTTTTTCTTAAGCTATTTCCAAAATATCCTTTACTGCCTATACAGGAACCCCTTCTGTAACCAAGCTGACAAAGTATATTCTTTCCTGGCTAACAGTTAAGGTCATTTGTATATTTGTTCTGTCCCAGTTGAAACTAATATCCTTTTCCCCCCATTACTCTTCTCTCCGGCATCTGTCTTTCCTGGCTGCAATCCTTCTGGATTCTAATTAGGCTTCCAATGGCTTGGCTCAGGGTGTAACCATAACCAATTTATCATTCTCTTCGTCTCCCTCTGGGACATTCACTGAAAGAACAGTACCTGAATATTTCCCCTTTATCTACAATTTCCAGTCTATATCAAACATGAAATCTTGACAGATGGAGTCCAATCTGTCACAGTGAGTTAGTGTATTTTTCCTCTGATAGAATTTATTTATTGCACGAAGAAGAATGGAAAATTTGTATAAAGGTGAATATTTAAAATGTGGGATATAGAATGGTTGGTTGTGTTGGGCGTTTCCTTTGGTTGTTTATTTTTTTACATCTGAGGGTGTGGATTATGTTAGGTGAATGAGAAAACGATGTGAGACTTGTTTTTGTTGTGATAAGAGGAGGGACAGATCGGATCATAACAAAAACAGATGTAATGTGCAAAGCCATAACGTAGTCCCTCATGTTATCTACTACGCACTCTTACACTGACCAGCAGAGAATGCAAGGAAGCGTTCTGCCTTCTGCCAACAGAGCCTCTGCCAGCGAGTCAGTGGGTAAGATAGTTCCTGAAATACATTCTGCTGTAGGAAAGTGTGATAAAAAATTATTCTGCCAAAGTGCTGGGCCAATCAATCAAGTGCTAATGATGGATCATGAAACCCATTTGTTGACAAATAAAACCTTGTGTGCTGTGCCAGTGAAACCAACTGTGTCACCCGTCTCCCAGTGACTGCCTGAAATATCATTTGCAGAAGCAGCATTTATTGATGGAAGGGGCTAATACTGTAGCTAGCCCATCCAACTGAGTTTGCAGGTGCATTGTAGTCTTAACTCTTAATGGTGCTTGGCCCCACAGAGGATCCTGAAGTGTTCCCTAGACCAAGGGTTCTGTGGGAGGGAATGGACCAAGACGAAGTATAGCACAGGCTCGTTCATTTAGACCTTGCAGCTGGTTTCAGTATTTTTGACCATGTGATGCGGTTAGTATGGCTGCAGGCTTAAACAGGAATACTAAACAAAATGTTTTATTCTGGGAGGCAGCAGAGCTGAGCAATTATGTTTAAAACCTCAGAGGTTCTCCAGTAGAGATCAGAGCTGGAATTCCTTCTATTGCCATGCCTACAAGCAGGGTTGGGAAGCTTTCATAGAGAGACTGAGTCAGCTGGCTATCAATATGTTGATGCTCTTTGTCGCTCATGAGTAGTTTTTTCTTTTCCCAGTGATTAGCTGACAGGAGCGAGGAACAACTGACTGTCCAAATAGCTCTGAGTTATGCTGTGTGAGATTGCCAGTGTCGGAAAGGGAGGATTTGACCAAAGGGTTACTGAGGTGTGTATTCAAGGATCCCTGGCTCTCTACCTGCCTTTACATGCTAAAGCAGTAATGCTTTACTCATAGAAATTGAGGAAGGAAATTGTGTTATAAACCTTGTTGCTATTTGTTACTTCATATTTTCAACTACTTCGACCCAGCCTACACAGAAGCAAAAGGCTAGGCTCTTGGGGAGCTTTAATGTTAAATTGTAAACCACCGAGGAAACAGCACAGTTACCTCTAGTATAGTAGGTGATGACTGGATGTTCTGAATTGTGGTACCTAAAGACCTGTATAATGGCATTCATTTCTTGGTTTTATCACAGTTTCTGCTGCTGATCTGTTAGTTTTTCTGTGCCGTGTTTTACCTAAAAAACACAGTAGCATAAGCCCTACCATCGAAAGAAAACGTATTTCATGTTGCCTTCCTATTCAAAAGGACTGTTGGGATGAAATGTTTCCTGGGAGAGAGATTTCTCAGGAGAATTTTTGAGCTCTCAGGGTTCCTTAAGTGATGTGAAAGCCCTTTGAGTAATGAACTGGAATTTGTTGACCAAAGGGTTACTGAGGTGTGTATTCAAGGATCCCTGGCTCTCTACCTGCCTTTACATGCTAAAGCAGTAATGGTGAAAGAATCACAAAAGGCAGTCGTTAATAATACCTAATGTTAGGAGAACTGGGAGGGCAATCTTTTAGCCCTCAGTATTATTACAGGTTTTGAATTCCCTTAGCAAAAGGCTGAAGCTACCTTCTAATGGAGAGCTTGGATGAGCATTGGAATTTCGAGGTTTATGTGCCAAATTTTCGATCTGGCATTTGCAATTCCTTTTTTGTAAAGACACGCAACCTTTCTCCTCCCCCTCAGTTCCCCCTGCCCCCTTCCTTAGCTTTGAGAATATTTTGTTAGTATCTGTTGCGCTATATCCTATCTGGCTTTAAGATGGTTAAGGAAGTAAGAAACTGAAACTAAAAAGTCCAAATTATTCCAGAAGTGGCAAGTAATTTTTCCAAAATAATGCACGTCTTCTGTTCTGCAGTCCGGAAAGTATTTGACTGATCTGTACTTCGTGACTCTCACGAAATATTCTTTTCTTACTTGCAGTGAAGCATGGGAATTTGATTTCGAAAGATTTGATTTATTCAGCACGGTGTTAGGTGATGGATGTCATATTCTGGCATAAACAAAAATATTGATTATAACTTAAATAGGAAGCCAAAAGCTACAGTTGTGAAGATGAGATCCCTTTGTCATGCTTTTCACAGGCAGATATAAGTGGTTGCAAGGAGCCACTATTGGAGATATTGACGCTCACTATGCTGAATCCTTCAACATGCTATTCGATATGAAGGACACTGGGTAATATGTAAGAGTTCACTGACTGACTAGCTTGCTTTTGGAAAAAAAAATCCACACTTTGTTGTGCATTCAAATGTTGCCTTGGGTTTTGGACACACAGACCATCATATGCTGCAGCAGTCTGTGCTCTTCCTAGCGCAGCACAACCCCTCTCTCTCTCTCTCTCTCATAATCTCTTATGTTAGAGCAACAGCTCCCCAATCATTTACAGGCTCATAAACACAATCCAGCAGCATCCGTCTGCCCAACAGACCAGGGAAACAGCTCAGAAATGAAAGCCAAATAAAACAATAACTCACAGCAAACAAACAGGCAACTACAACAATCAGATCATGCTGCAGGAGCTGTTCCAACTACCCAGACACTTCATTAGGCATGGAATAACAAAGGAAAAGAGACCAGAGTCATCTCGTTTAGCTCTCTTAGGCAAGTTACCTCTCATTTTTTTTCCTCCCAACTCCTATTTATTCTTATTTTCTGCTTGAGGTAAGGAAATGCAACTTATGTCTGGAGACAGAATGAGCTGTGTTTTGCAGCCACAGGATTGGGGAGTGAGGAGTTCTTGAGTTCTAGTTTTGCTTTTTCATTGATATTTTTCATAATCTTTGGCATTTTAGTAATTTTCAGGCTCTTTTTTTTCTTTCTTAATGTATATTCTGCTCCACACTTGACTATAGCTTTAAATCCATAGAAGAACTATGTAAAAGAGAGAGAATTGTCCTTTGCCGCGTATCAGTTATGGACAAAATGCTTTCTGCCTCTCCTAATATTTTACCTGGGCTTTAGTTGACTCATGTGAATTATGCACACCCTTAAATTACGAGCCATTTGAAACAAATGTTTAGCCTTGTCCAGAGGGGAGTTACAAGGTTAGCGCAATTAATAGTTGTATATTATTTTGCTGGTATGATTTTCAGTTGAAACAACCAAGATTATTTTAAATATTATTATAAGATCGGCAGTGCCCCCTTCTTTTAATGAACTTTTCATATTTCGTTTCATACGTTGGGGGTTTTTTTCATTCGTGAGTGCTGCGTTTTGTGGCAGGCTCTCCTTTACAGTGCTGGTTCAGAGCCTAGGAGGTTGGTTGTTGCTGCTGGCCCCAGAGAAGCTCTGTGGCCTGCTCCCTCCCTTCTCTTCCCACGTACTTGCGTGCACGCTCTCATTCCCTGCGATCTGCTCAGGCTGAGAGGCTGTCCGGCCTCAAGGGTGCGATGGGGACTACCTGGGAACATAAACAGATAACGTCTAAAGTTTTGATCCTTGAAACCCCCCCCTCACATGCTACCTAAGTACTAGAGACAACCAAACTGGTTTTAGGAACTTTTTTTTTTTAACTTAGACGATAAGAGTTTATTAAGTGGTTCAAACCTGACAATCATGAGTGCTTAGGTGTACCTAGCACAATGTACCCTAAAAACGCCAAATGTTCAAAATACCAATAGTTTAGCAAGATTTAAGTATTTTAAGTCTCCTAAGGGAAAATAACTGATGAAACCAAGGCGTGGATTAAGACTGCAATGCCGATGCTTGTACCAATACCGATATACATCATATGCGGAAAATCCTTTCGAGTCGTTATTGAATAGACATTGTAAACAACACATATTCTAAACTTGGGAAAAGGTCACAAACATCTGCCTGCTTCCAGCGGTTTGTTGAACAGGTGGGTGGAATAGTAAATCTGTGAGGTACTTAGAGCAGTGCTAAACCTGGGAGGTACTAAAGATGATTTCCTTACCTCAGAGGGAGCTTCAGATCTGTGAAAAGCAAGTTAGAGCCCGGGGCTTTGGTTTATCCACTGCTGCAAAGAGACAATTTTTATTAAAGAAAAAAATAACAAATATAATCTTTAGATCTTCACAGTCTGTTGTTAGTATCTTTCTTGTTGGGTAGCTGATCTAAACACACTTCCATCATTTAATCAAAGCTGACAAGCTTTACAAATATTGTTGATCAAACAACACTTTTTCCCAGTATTATGCGAACTGGGATTTTTCCACAAGATATCCACGTGACGCTTTCCGTGACTTGTTTGTGAAGATGATAATTTTGCATGCCGTGGTTATTGAATTGACACTCATGGCATTTGATACTGCAAGCAATGGATGATAGCGATGGCACTTCTGGGGGTTTTCAAGGCAGTTTTGGCCGGCACATCACAGCTTCAGTGCTGAACAGGCCTCGCTGAGCCAGGTCATTTCACTGATAGGCATGTCATTAGATAAGTAGATATTAAGGGAGGAACTGAACAGCAGAAGGTAACTTCAGTCGCCTTTTGTAGTCCTTGTTGAACGTGTGGGTGGTAGGCTTTACAGCACGCGTTTCAGGTGTGGTGAAAGAATAGCGCTGTTTATGAATTAGCCAATTTAAACCAAAGTGAGTATCGCTGGTGTGCAATGTTCAGCTGGTAACATCTCTCCGTATGTGGAAATTCAGGATAATTTTTATTAGTTTTGTGACTGGTTGCATATCAGTTAGTAAAACGCTAAAGTTCTACACTGACATCAGCTGCATGTGCAAACGTGAGATACGGTGCTGGGACACTGGTGATTAGTGTGATTTTTTTTCTGTTTTGTACCTGTTAATTTGCCAATGCGCTAATTTTAAAGTAGACAACAAAATGCATCATTTCAGCTTTAGAAAAAAGCTATTCCACTGAAATGCTCAATGCTTGTATGAAATAGTTCATTCACAGATCTACTCAATCCCTTAAATATGTAGAAGTCTGAGAAGTTGTATACATCATGCATATTTATTTCTTTGGAGAATGCTAGCTTATATTCTGCGTAACAGTAAATTGTTGACCTGAATCCTCGCATTCAAATCTGGATCTCAAAAACTGTGTACGCGTAGGAGGCATCCTGAATCAAGGTCATGGAACAGACCATATCAGTGGCAGAGACAAGGACGCTCTGATGGAAATCAAATTGATTAAACCGTAGCATTAGCCAATACTATATAAAACTTTTGTATACGTGAAAAACAAAACGGTATAGCTAGATTTCCTGAGTGGATTTGATTTCAATCAGGGGTGAAAGGGAAGGGAATTTTTGTACGAATGGAAGTACCGCGCTCCCCGCCTTCCCTCCGCACGCACTCGGCTGGGTGCCGGTGAAGGTGCCCTACCTGCCGCCTCTTCAGCGTTTTGTTGCGGTGTTTTGTGGAGAGAGATCCAAGGGAAAATGCAGCCTCTGATCACCACCTTTGTGGAGACAGGAAGAAATACCGCTTTACACAAAACGGGCAACCCTCGGCTCAGGAGGAGATCCCATTGGAACTGATTTCTGAGTGCTTTAAATATTTAGTTTAATTGTCAGAGACCTGATTAATCATTCCCTATTGTTCCCTGCTGAACTTCTGTATCCCGTACTGAGCAAAACTGCCCGTGGTGCTTGGTGTTCAGGTGCTCTGTTGACCGGGTTCTTCTTATCTCTCTCCGCAGACCAGTCAAATTCTCTGCAATATAAAAAATGTTTTCTTCATCCTCTCTCCAGCTAGATTTCTGGCTATCATCATTCATGTGAATGAAGGCAATCTTTCTTTTAGTTTTTGGACTGAAAGCCAGTCTGTTCCAGTTCAGAGACGAGCAATCCCTTACCTTTATTTATCTTCCCCGGTGAAAATCCATTGGCTTTTGACGCAGGCACTCTTGCATAAGCCGCCGCTTTTGCAGATGCCATGGTGCCTGCCCAGTTTGCCATGCAGACAAAGCGGCACGGTTCAAGGACACGTTAGGGTGCTGCTGTGAAACTGGGGTCTTGTTTACAGTGTATCCTGCTAATTTCGTTTTAGCAGCTAGATGTCTCTCTTTCCTCCATTATTAAGAAATAATAGTGGTGAGCTGCTTTTGCCTTTGGAAAAGACTTGTTGCCCTCCATCATTTGTCCATTTTAGAGGCAAATTTAAGATCTGGATTTGGCTATAAATCTGTAACTCAGTGAGCATGTGGCTTGATTTTGCACATAGCTTTTTCAGATCATTGATTGTTTCCCTCTATTAATCTCTTCTGGCCTGAGGCTGACCTATGTTTTTGCTTTTCATGTTCCTCTGTGCTTTCCAAGCAGGATTGTAGATCGAGACACATTCTGCCTGTGGCATTCTTCTTTTCTCTTAATCACAGCTGTTTTCCACCTCATGTAATAGTTTGCATTTTGTGGTATTTTTTTAAGTCAGAAATAGTGTCCTGCTACAAGAACCAAAATCTTTGGTGTAAGCGGTGGATTGCGTGGGTGCAGTTCTGGAGAGCGATTCCTTTCGCATGAACCGCTGTATGGACTGCAGGGCCATAACTGCTGCTGCGCTTAGTGAAGTCGAGTGGAATATCTGAAGTCTGGGGAGGGCCTGGCATTTTTTGCCATAAAGGGGAAATCTGTGGGGTTTTATTTTAGTAGATCTTTCTTCTTGCTTATGCTTCCACTTGCATTTCTTGCATTACCTTTTCTTTATTCAGAGCGTCCTCAGGTTGTTCCTGCAGGTGGGGAAAAAATGACAGAAACCAAAGGAAAGGTTCCCGTTTCATCCTGTTACGTAGTGAAAACGATGTGGTTCTTCTTACATCTTTTTCTAAGCTGTTCAGTCCAAGGCCAAAATACCTCCAGCTATTTCTAGCCCAGCCAGTCAATGAACACTTGTAATTAATAAAGTATGTGGCTATTCCCTTAATCTGAAAATGAGACAGCACAGATATAAAACTTCTTTTTTAAATCTCTATTTGTAGTTTTAAATTTGTTTCATAAAAAAGATTTTCTTCAAAGGGCATTCAAAGGTGGGTCAAGGAAAATTGTTTATTGCTATTAAAAGAGAAAGATTTTTCAGAGCACAGGAAAATGGAATACACTGATGTTTGCTGTTGCACATACAATGCTCGAAATAGTATTCTATAAATATCGTGGGTCTTGGCATTGAAAGCAATTTTAAAAATTTTTTTAGTATAATTAACATACTTTTCAAATTCTGAAGGTGTTATAAGGCAAAAATAACTCTCTGCAAGAATATGTCTTCAGCGTAAAGTAGCATTTGTAACACCAATATAAGGTAATAGATAAACCAGTCCACTTGTTTCATTATAGGTAGTGATGCTGGTATGTAGTGTGCTTAGATATTGTATTTATACTAGGTCTTTGCTAATGAATTTTACGAAACTTTTAGGATAATATACCCTTTTGATTGTAACATGGCTGTATGTCTTTAATACCTGGGTTGTATCTAAAGCTACATCCTGACTCTCATTGATTTCATATTTGAAGTTGATATTGGGTAGACTAAGCATGTGGATTGCTTGTATCAGGATCAAGACATAACTGTTTAATATAGTTGTATTTTAATTTTAAATACAATTCAGCAGCTGATTAGTTGCTCTGAATACAAATATGTACACATATATATGACACTTTTAATAGACAGTAAATATATAAATAATATGTATTATGCCGTGTGATTGTGATGCATTTATATATTTGTATTGTTGCATAATTAGATGTTGCATAAAATATGTATTATATAACATGTACTCATATGAAATATGTGCTAATATGATTTATTAACATATTATTGAGAAGAATACCTATATATGCCCATATCTATGTATTGATAGAGATATATATGAAACTATATTACAATTTTGTTATGCAGTGAAGTATCAGTGTAAGCATATGGTACTATTTTGCGTGTTTGCAAATGAAATTCCATCCATGTAATTAAACATTAAGCTTTTCTGAAAATTTCTGAGTATATTATACTTTAGTTGCGGAAAGAAGAAGAATAGGTGCAGCATTTCTAAATGTTGAATTATTAGTTTGGCCCAGGAGCTTAGATTTGTAACTCCATTTTTAGAGCGTTTGAAGTTTGGAGATATGTGGCTGTATGGGCAGATACGTGTAATATATTGTAAGTGTGTAAAGTAAACTATACTTGTCACACTTCAGTGTTCATTTTTGTAAGTGGTTTGTAGCCCTTTATTTTTGTTGGTTAGCAAATAATGTTTAAAAGTAGTCATTTGCCTAAATAACAGTATTCTAAATGTGTTACTCGTTCCCAGAAGGAAATTAGCATGTATGTGGTAAGAAGGTATCGGAATTTATTAAGATCTTATTGATGGGAAATATAGACTTGTGAGTTTTAACAGTGTTTGTGTGAACACAGCTTCCCAAACTCCTCTCTTAGAGACTATGTTTTTAAAGACAAACAAACATCACTTATGTAGGTGTATGTGGACAGAGACTGTCTCCTTCTGCCCGTGCACTCAGCTGGTCGCGTCCAAGGTGGCTTTGGTTGAAGAAGCCGCCTGTGCTGAGCACGGTGCCGAAGCCAACCCCAAGGCTGGTGGGCACTGTCGCTGCGTGAGGGGTGCCCGAGGTAGCATCGGTCTGAAGCAGAGGCAGAGAGAGCTCACCCCTGCCTCTATCCTCCATGGCCACACATGTCTGAGGAGGGCTGTGAGAAAGTGCATTTCAAACCGCAATGCAGGGAAATCAGTCACTGGGGTCGGGAGCAGGAGGGGAGGCATTTTCAAGGACAGGGCTGAGTTCTCTGCCCTACGTGGACCACTATCCACGGGAAGGAACTTTGGAGTCACGCACTAACAGCTTATGTTTTTGAGAATATGTCCACTATGTTTATGAAAATAAGACTCCTAGCATACACCCTCTGTGCATGCTGGGCAGCAAACCTTTGTTCCTTTGAAAATTTCATCCCAGTATCTTCTGCCCGCTCTATTGCAACCTACAATAATAACCCATTAATCAAGTGTCACCCTTCCTAATACAGAGGAGTTCTTTTTTTATTGCCTTCATTTATAATAATTTAGTTTATACTTTACAATGTTATTGATTTTATGAAATGGCTCATTACATTTACACAAAGCTAAATCATTCAATTAGATGCTTTAAATTAAGTCATATAAATTTCTTACTAGATTTATTGTTGGATTGAATTGGAAATCAAGCCCTAAGAAATTATTTTTTGAAATAATTATTGGGAAGACATTTTTCCTTATGTTATAGGCTAACAAAAGAATATAAATTACTTAGCAAGTTTTTTTTAAATTATTAAAACCTAGATTCCCTTTTGTAAACTGCTGGGTGGCATAAGCAGTGGAAAGTTTGCTTGACTTCCTCTGCATGAACTTGAAAGGGGAAAATCACCATGAAAGGGGATTTTCTGTAGGTTCAGGTAAGTGAAAAGAAGCAATATTCTGGAAAATGGTCCATCAGCCAGCCCTTGATATAAAGGTATGTGCATAGAAATTGAAAAGGCAGGGAAGAAAGGTCTACGTAAGACCTTGGCCTCCTCATGCCTTCTGCGCTGTCCTGGGAATTAGGGGTAAAAGCTGCTCTGCTTATTTCAGCTGGAAGAAATCAGTCCAGCCGATAAAACCTCTACGAATATTGATGCCATTCACGAATGAATTCAGTGTTTTGAAACGTGTGGGGTTTTTCAGCTTTTCCTCTTTCCTCACTGGTGATGCTAGTATGGAGGTTTTTACAATATATGTATTTAAGAAAATGAAACACTTTTTTTCGCTTTTTAAAAACTGAAATGAAGAGGAATACGCATTGGAGGAACACAGACACATCAGAGGCAGGTCTGTTCTGAAATGCCTAAGCGGGTTTGGGGCACTGGTCTTGTCATCACTGATCTTACACAACACAGGGCTTTTGAACAAAGTAATCTTCAGTTTAGAAGCAGAGAGAAAAACACATTGTGGTTAAAATCTCAATAACTAAAACAATGATTATTTGCAATTCAAAGTTATTTCCCGTTTATTCAGACTTGTCAAACTTTTTTCCAAAGGGAATTCACTTTAAAATTGTATTTGTCCTAAATCATATCTGACCAAATCATGGTGATAGAATCTGAAGATGAGGTGGCTCATTTTTAGTTAAGATACTAGTTTTTGTCCATTAGCTTCTCCAAAACTTTTTTCTTACTCCAATCCTGTTAATTTTACAACGTTCTTGGCAAGGACTTCTTTTTATACTGTCTTAAGAAAGCCAAAGGGTGCAAGTCCTTTCCTTGCATTTGTTCCTAATGGTGTTTTCTCCTTCTTTCTGTCTTTGGGAGGGATTCCCTCAGGCTGTCTCTTCCCTGGGTGAACGTTTCTCTGGTGGACAAAAGGAATTGTGAAACTGCAGAGTTAAAAAAAGTGTAGTAAAACAGCAGTTCTGGTAATAACAACAGTAACTGGTGATAGATGCTGTTGTTAAGGTAAATGGTGGGGTACAGGGATGACTTCCACATGGCAGTGGCAAGAAACTCACCACAGGGAAAGCCAGCGCAGGAACGTGTCCCTTACAGCCCAGCGGCGGGGACTGGGGCCACTGCTGAGTAGACGTCGGGATTTAATGCACTGGCCATGCCCTGGCACCTCCTATTCACTTTCTACAAAATATGCATTTTGTTTATATTCCTGTATTATCCGAACTATTTCTTTTCTAGTTTTATGTCTTATTTTTTCTGTGTTTTCTTTAGTTGTCTTTATTTTATCTTTTTTTGATGGTAGCTGCAGTGCAGTTTTAACAATTTGCCTTTTTATTCCATTTGGAACAGTTTGTCTTGCTGATCTCCCATCGGCTTCTCCTTGTCAAAGATGACAGGCTTACCACCTTTAATTTTTTTGAATAATTAAAAGCCTTGAATCTTTGGTTACCCTCTGCTGGACTGTCAGGATTTGTAGCTCTAAAAAAAAAATTAGATGCTCTGAGCATCTCTTCAAAGTATTCCAACAGTTTCTTGCTGGTAATAAAAGTAGCTCTTTGTAATAGAAGGATATCTATCTGTTCATTACAAGAAATGATATTTTGTGTGCACATGTAGTTTCTAGGGGATATTTTTAATTCTTAATACATACTAACTGCAGCTTTTTTCATTTTGCCTTGATTTTTACTTGTTTCCAGTGTTGTGTATCACATGGCTGCTGAAGAATTGTCTTTTAATTTCATTGTCTTATGTTATAAATTATTGTTATTTATGTTTACTGTTCTCCTATGTTTATTCAACAATACCTAGATGCTCTGCAAAAATGTTTTCTTTCTTTCTTTAACCTTTCTCTCTCTCTCTCTTTTTTTTTTTTTTTTAAATGTCTCTTGCCTGGTCCTTAGCAAGCCTTTTCACTATGTCACCTTAGAAGCAACTGTTCAATCTCTAATCACATTTCTGAATTAAAAAAAGACACTTTTTTTTTTAAAATGATGTTAAAGATTCTCCCCTTCAGTGCTTTTCTTCACAGTGTGATGTCACATCACCAGTGCTTGACCCATTTCTGCTGCCTGTGGTGCAGTTCTCTTCAGCCTGTCATCTACGAACACGAAAGTCCTTAAACTTGAAACAAGTCCGGCATCCCTGTCCTCTTCTGTTGTCAAATCAACTTTGGGACAGTCGTATCGATGCCCTTGCGAGGACAGAGCCCCTTGGCTGGGAGATCAGCAGAAGTACCATGGACGGTCTCCTCTTCTGCTTCTCTGTTTTGGCTGATATGGCAACACCACTTAACCTCCCCCGTCACGGTGCCACCTGCGGCACTGCAAAGGGCTCCCGGGTATTTCTGAGGACTTGGCATGGGTGAGTTGGCACTGCTTTGCCAAAATCTGAACTTCATGGACAACACAAAAACAGTGGTATGGGAATGCACTGGGTGGAAATGGCTTATAAAACACAGCTGAGTTAAAGTTGTCAGTATTCCAGTCAATGGAGAAAGGGAATTGTGTGAAGGGATTAAGCAGCGAAGGAAAGACATCAGAATCACCTGTTTGGTTTTGTTCCTTATTAGCTCACCTCATGTGTACTGTCTGGTTCAAGCAAACGTCTTATCCCATCCTACACTAGAGGGAAAAGGATAAAGCTCTTTGGATTATTTTGCCGTTTTTCCCAGAAGGTTTTGATTATTTCAACCCCAAAGTCTCTGATATGAATTAGACTAAGTCTCTCACATCCCAGTTGCTGACATCATGCTGCATTGCTACTCTGAAGTTGGCCCTTTTCATACTTTTTTGTAATCGTTGTTCCGCTATATATAATTAAATATTTGTTGATTTCAAGCTTTTAATCTGGGTCTCCCAAGACCCATCTTGAGAGTCTTTACCAGCAAGAGAGTCAGCATCTTTTCTCTCTGTGTCCCCCACTGAATTTGTAATGATTTATTCAAAAAGCAGCGGTTGGAAATCAAGAAACATCTACTCAGAATAACCAAGGAATTGGTGGTGAGAGCAGTCACCTGGGCGATGGCAGCGGGCAGCCTGACTGAATTGTCTACCAAGAGGGAGACTTCAGTCCCTTCGTTCCCCAGGTGAGCTCAGAGCGGTCCGAGGAATTTGCAGTGGGTGAAATCCTGCTTTTCCCCCTCTCTCCACGTGCACTTTCCTCTTCTATGCAATTGAAAAAGGGATTTTTGACACTATGTAGTACATGACATTTTTTTGTTTCTCAACCAAATATGGTGAATAGCTTGCTGAGAGGTAGAGAAGAATGAAAAACATTTATGTAGCAAATAAATCACATAGCAAATAAGTAGTTTTGGAACACTGCGTTTCAGTTGCCTGTGGGGTATTAATGCCAATCCTAGAGGACAGAACAGAAAGAATAAAATTGAGTTAAATAAAACCAAAGAGTTTAGCCTTACAAACCCACCAGCAGCCCTCAGTGCCAAGCATTAATTCCTTTCCTGCTGGCAGCAGGAAGGTGGGTGAGACAATACCGTCGGTTGCAGAAATTAAGTCACTGTGGCAGAAACACAGCACAAAAAAATAGGAAAAACAATGCAAAGAAAAACAGACTGTTGTGGCTGCATAAACCTTCTTCCAAGCTGGAGGCGCAGAAAAAGGAAATGTGATGACTTGGTGCATGTCATCTTGTAGCCTGACAAGCCCTTTCAGAATAGAAAAAGAGCGTAAGATGCCAGGAGAGGTCTCGCTGCACATTCTGATAGAGAAACGGGGCTTGTGGGTAGCAGAAGAATCCCCTTTTCAGCAGGCTGAGAAATAGAACAAGTCAGCTGTGCTGCGCCCTGGGAAGCGACGGAAACCCTGATCAGGATTAAGCTGAAAGAGAGGACAGATATGTGATAAGAACACACAGATTTTTTTTTTTTACTCACTGTCATTTAACTGCCATAGTATTACAGGCCCAACTTCCCAGACCCCTTTTCACAAACAAAAAAAATAAATCCGTATTTAACAAAAAGATCTAGAAGTTCCCTCTCATCTCACAACATAGAAGCTGCTACTTCTCTTCTTCCATCAGATTATAAATTTATGGGGGAAAAAAATGTTTTTTCAGTCACTTTTTATCTTTAATCGTCATATTTCTGTACATTAAAGTTATCCATCAGATTTGTTTTTTCAGCAGTTTTAGCACTTCCCATACATGATCCTGTTTCTTTGTGGTATTCCCAACCCAGCTGATTTCAGAGAGTTCCGTTATGGGGCTGCAAACTGAAGTTGAGGATGGAAAGAATATCAAAGAAAAGGGATTGAGTACCTGTCCCACGTGCTTCTTGCAACAAGGGACTGAGAAATTACTGCGGGTCAACTGTAATTCTTACAATAATTTACTAGTCCACACTTGTATGGTATTCATTATCTCTCCTATTCCTAAACTAATTTAATCTATCTACACTGATTTGAAAGTAATGCATAAAATCCAGTACCCAAAGCAATCTGGTAGCTTGCTAACTAAAAACGTACTTCAGGAGTCCAAATCAATGTTTCTTCTGTAACCGGTGCTCCAGACTGACAGGAGCACAGGGAGCTGGGATGTTGCCATGTCCAGCAGCTAGACGTAGTACTTGGAGAAGAGAGAACGTACTGGGAGAATACTGATGTGCATATCCTCACTGGGTAACACTGGGTTTAAGTTTTTTAGTTAGTAGATGTCAAAAAAATTCACGTCACAGTAAACAAGTAACTGATGATACAACAAAATTCTTCACGTGTGTGTGTTCTGCCTTAATGGCTAAGATTGCACGTGGGGTTGTGCGTGCTGTACTGCTTGGTCCCGTGTGCTTTTGTCTCTGCTCTCCACATGAGCGGTTTACCTAGCTGGGCCTGAGCTGCATGTGGTTGGGGCAAAACTCAAACTTTTCAGCTCATCTCATCTCACACATATTTTGTCTCCCACCCACAGCAAACTCTGGGCAACGTGGGAGTGACCACAGAGTGCCTTTACAGCATGAATCGCTATTGTGGTGCTACATTAAGGCCAGGATAGGCAGGAGTGAGGTTTGAGAACGTGAACAAGATTGTCAAGCTGAGTGGCTTGGTTTGGAAGGGATGAGCCAGGCCAGTGCCTGCGTCCGCACAGCTTCTGGGGCAGCAGTACTTTCATGCCAGTTTTTTTCCACTTAGTGTGCAAAAGTTTCCCCAGCTGATGATCCAGTTGTCTCATTCCCAACTTGTGCTGAATGTGAACAAGGGGGCTGTCAAAAATTTTGATTTCCAGTGTGAGCTCAAACTGTGAGCCAAACTAAGAGTACAGATATCCCCTTTCGTCTTGACTGAATTTATACTGTAGCAGCACTTGCTGTGAGGTGCTGGAGGTGATCACGCTTTTTTGAATATGATTAAGTATATCATCTTGTTTCTGCTTCACTGTCATCTCTGAAGACCCTATCTACTCAGCACACAGCCCCAAAGTCTAAGAGGTCATAAGGTCCTCCTAGCTGAAACAGGTCATTATTTTATAATGCCAGTTGGTAGCTGACATCCAAAGTTTATATTTATAGCCGTACTTTCTTATAAAGTGTTCTTGTCCTGCAGGTCTAGTTGAAGACAATAAAAGCTCTGGCTTTGATGATTCTATATATTAACAAATTAAATTGTTCAGGTCGTTAATTTTACTGTAAGGCAGACAAATCATTTTTCTAGGAGTTCAGAGGAAGATTTAATTCTTATACACTTAACAGTTGGTTCTGGAGAACATTTTTCATCCCATCCCCAAGAAAAGGATGTTGATATCACCCTAAATGCAGCAAGAACGTAAGGTCCAAAATAAGAGAAAGGCACCTAAGTGTGTTTTTTTAATTTGGGACCTAATGCTCCAGGAATTCCCAAACAAAGGAAATATGGAGTTTCATCTCTTAATGAACTTTTGAGAATACTGTAATCTCAGGCTTGCAATTTGATGGTTTCATAGTTATTTCATTTGCTTTTAAGTTCACCTTATGGATAACCTTGAAAAAGGGAGATGGCTGCTGCAGGGGCTGATGAACGAGTGACTTGCACAAGCTGCGCAGGGGGCTTTGAGAAGCTGAGAAAGGAAAATGGGTAGGAGGGAACCTGAAATGGGAATGGATGTCACAAGTGGGAATGTGATACCTTTTGAGATCACATATTCTAACCCTGTACAAATTTCTGGGATACCGCTGTAGTATTTTAATAATACCAAGTTGAAATATTCTGCACATAAGGCTTTTTTTTTTTCTTCCCACCCAGAAAGGAACTATTTTAAGAATTTACTTCAGTACTTTCCATAAACTACGTGCTTATGGAACATGTTCTTTAACCACTATTAGCTTGGGCAGCTGTTTGATTTACCAGTCTAAATCCTTTGACAGCAAATATTATTCTAATGAATGCTTTGTTTGAAATTTTAATTCTTTTTTATAATTCACTATGTTTGTTTGACTCTCTTGTCATCAAAGTTATTAATGGAGTTAATTTAACCATAATTTGCCTCATTTAAGGAAGAATCCTTTTTTAACTTGTCATATAGTAAACAAGTAAATAAGCATTTACTTTGTAAGCTGCCTATTTTCATCTAATTTATCTCATTTGAAGGTGAAGATTTATTAGCTTCTCTCATGTATAACTGGATAGAAAGAACAAGTTTAACAATACTCATTGATAAGAAAAATAGGTTCTCACTTGACCGCGTGTATTTAAAGTTACTTGAAGTATAAATCTAAACAGTTGATACTTATTTATGAGAACTGAAACTTAAGTCTATTCAAAGTGCCTGTGTTAGGTACTGATATTCTAAGTTTATATTGGTTGTTAGCAAGGCATGGACAAACAGGGACTTCATCAAATAAGAAGAAGGAAAATTCTATAAATCAAATATTTATATGTATGTATATGTACTCCATATGGATTATAAGGGCATTTAGAATTCAGAAATTAACAAATAATTTGGGGTGATTAATTATTCATATTGTATCAGCATACAGAAAACAAGAATATAAGATTCACTTCATAATTTTTTCAATAATTTTTCATAAGCTGTCATGACAAATTTCAGGGAAAGCATCCAAATGTTTTAGTATATATTTAAATTAAATTGTGGAATATATTAACCTAGACATGTGTCTAAAATCAATAATTATGATATGCTGGTAAGAGAGTTACCTTCTTTCTGTTAATCAAAAATAATGACAAATTTCAACAGCAAGCAAATCTGTAATAATAATAATTCAATTAAGCTAGTTCTTAGCTTAATCTTTCCCTTAATAAATGCTTTTGGGTTAGTAATTCCCAATTAGAAAATTAATTAAAAAGCATTGTCTGATATTGAAATGGTCATGATATACTGCATGAAAAAAAAAAAAGGGCATGAGAAAATGTATTCTCAATGCTACATTTGACTTTTACATATTAAAAAAAAAAGAATTGGTCTCTAAGAAGCTACAAAAGGCTCTTGAATACAAGGTTAAAACTTGTACTAATATACTGGAACAAAAAAGAGGCATTCCTTGCTGTATGTGACGGCTCCATGAACAAATTTGTGAAGAATATAGACAGGACCACTGGGGTTTCCTTCCCCTCACATTAGTTTTGCAATAAGCTCTGCCAAGAATCTTGTTTGTTAAATCTGAATTAGAAGTCCAGGCTTCTGATCAACATTTTTGTGGATAATTAGTACATTTAAAGCCTGCAGGAAGTGAGTGGTTCTTTTTATGATATGATATGATTTATTTTGTCAAATTACTATCCCAGATCTCAAGTTACAACACTGGAGTATGGTGGTACATCAATCCCATGTGAGAATAAGCAAGATTTACTTTCTAAATAGAAAAGGAAAAAAAAAAAGCAGAGCAGTGTGAACCTATTTCTTGGAAACAATTCCCAATTACAGTGGAAAAACAACATCCAAACTGACTGGCCCAGCATTACCCAAGAGATGCAGGTACCACACAGTGGGCTGTAGCAACCAATTTTTACAGCTGATTCACCTGCAAAGTTCTTCAGCTTTATATCACAATCATTGGAAATTTGGGGTTCGTTCAAACCAGTCTAATCGTGAACCCTTTTTTGAAGCGGTCCTTGCTTTAATTTGTGGGCAGGGTGAAAGGGGGCCTCCTCTGGTTCTAGAGAAGCAAAGGGAATGAATGAATGTCAGGGTTACCAAAACTGTGAATGTGTTGGAGGGTGGGATATATGAATGGTAGCTCAATTTTTGTGGTTTTCTGCTCTTTATTAAGAAAAAGGAGAACAAGTTTGTGCAGCTAGCTCATTCTCATCTCTTTGAAGAGGAAGACTGTGTGAGTGTGCCTGAAATCTGGACAGTCAAGCAGTATCCCTGAGTTTTCAATCAGCATGAAGCAGTGTGTAATTAGTCTTCTACAGTCATTGCTGCGAACTTCCTCAAATCTTAGTTCAGTAATCACAAAAAATCGATGTTTAGCATTTGCTTGTCAGCCTAGTTTTAAATGTCTTCCCCCGCTATTTATTTATATTACTGATATATATAAAAGGGTATCACATGGCACTTGGCGTGAAAATTAATTTCACTTAGTGTGGTCGGGTGGTGAGGCTGCAGGTTTTAGCAGAACTGTCTGAAACAATATTCCCAGGTAGCTGCAAGAGCTGCAGTTCCCAAGCATCTGAAATAATAAATGGCAGTCTGTCTTTCCCAAGGGCAATTTAGGAATATTTAGCATGTGAACACACATGAAAACTACAGTGGGCTGAAAAGAGTACTGAATTGTACTCGGCATTATCGAAACTGAAAGGCGGTGAAGGGGTGTAGAAATGAATGGGCTCCTAGAGGCTTTTTTATAGATTATGGGGGGAGGATGTGTTATAATAAAAGGTAATAAGAGCTTTCCTGCCTCCAATAGACTCTACCTTCAACTAACTTACAGCTATCAGGAGTCAGTAATCCGTGTTGGATAAAGAGACTTTGAGGAGCAATTTTATTCTATTGGAATGCACCAGTTTGCACAATGGATTTGTTCGCTTTTTGCAGGCAGCCTTCCTGAGAGACAATATTTCTGAAGCTCCACAAAGTGCTTTTTCTGTTTTCATTCTGCAGTTCTTTAATTGGATGAATGGGCTGCAGGGGCCTAGAAGTTGGACTGAGTAAAATTTGCACTCTTTGAAAAACCAGCCAAACAAAACGTGTCAAGCAGTTTCACATGACACCAGGATAAAAAGAAAATAAAAGGAAAGCCTACTTAAAGAACAGTGCATTAATGTTTTAGTGGTGTTCACTTAAGGCCAGTACGTTTTACATGAGTCTTTTTCCCTTATGGGAAAGTAATACGCTCCAAGTTGACTAAGTGCAGATCCTTTTCATAAGAGGTTGAAGGAACAGGCATTGGGAATGCAGCAACAGTGGTGTACTGAACGCAGAATTGGGATATAAAGCCATAAGGCTAATTAACATCATGTACTCCCATTGTGTTCCCTTAGGGGGAATCGTGGTTTTAAATGATAAGTATGTAGATTGAGACATTCTTAATGTAGGCAAGTGGTGCAGTAAAACATTACTCACTGAATAACAAAAGGAATACAAAATTGAGTATGGGCAGCATATTTCAAATAAAGTGCAGAGTGTCCTTTTCCTCCTTTTCATTATGTTTAGTAACACTGATTTATTCCCTGGGTAGAAGATGGAAGATGTACTGTTTTAGACTTGGAGTATAGGGGTTTTTATTGCACTCTATAAAGAATTTTGACTTCTGATGGGTTTGTCCTTTTGGAATATTTTTCCTTTGGTACAATCTCGATGTTCAGCAATGACAGGAAAAGTCACGCAGAATCTTTTTGGAGGATCAATAGAAAAAAGTCCTTCAAGAAGCATTGATTTGCAAGTTTTTTCTCACATATGTTAGATGTTCCAGAACATCCCTTAAGGGGTACTACTGTAGCAGACTCAGTACTGCAGCCAGTATCTCCTGCTACTTCTGGGAGTTCCTACTTTTCAGGTACTACGTAGAAAATATACTTGCAGAGACATCTTGCATCTTTTCTTTCCTCATCTCTTATGTCCCAGCTGGTGCCCAGAACTTTTCAAGAGAGTCAAGTTGAACTGCTGACCTAGGATAAAGTTTTTCTGTAACTCATTATGACTCTGAGTAATTTATCCTTGTATTACAAATTTTTCTGGAGAACTTTTGCTCAATGTAAAGAATTAAATCATGACTCTAGATGTATACATGCATGTGTTCGAATAGAGCACCGTCATCTTCGGAGTTGACAATAGAAAAACATTTATACATGGACTTAGTGATGGAACTTGTTATGGACAGCAGTATTTGCAACTTTTGCTGGCCACTGATGTCATCCTCATAACTGAATGTGGTTGTGCATCATCTGCGAAGAATTCTGGTCATTGAATATATTCAAATGTGAGGTGAGAGAAACTCCTCATCTGTGCACAGCCAATGATTGTAAAGTCACGAGTGAGGTGGGGAACCATTCCTTCAGGAGGGCTGGTTAGTGGGCTGCGACTTCAGAAAGATGCTGAATGTGGCTGCAAAAAGGGAAGGAGAAGGTGGATTTTCTGGGCGGGTGCGAGAGATCCATTCTGGAAAAAGGGGAGACTGCGAGCGTAGGAAACGGCTTCAGGGTGAATCTGGGAATCAGGCTGGGAATAGGAACGAGAGAAAGGTCAGGGAAGACATCATTCTTTTAAGGGTAAAATATCTGAAATCTGCACAGGTCAAACAGGCGTTTGCATGGGGAAGAGGCTTAGTAGATGAATCAGCAGAGCTGCTGAGCAGCGCTGGTGTGGTGAGGAGATGAGAACACCTTGCTATTTGGATTGTTCATAGGCTTTACGGCTTTGTAGGGCTTCTGTGCCTTGAACAACGTTTTGTCCTATTTTTGAATTAGGCAGAATCCATGTACCTCTAGCAGAGCTGAATTTTGTGACATATCTAGGAATAGCAACAATTGTAGGTCTGCGTCCGATGATTTTGAGCTGTGGTTCAGACTTCAAGTGTAGAGCAGATCACAGTTTAAAATGCCTGACAGTTTTTGATTTGTCTTCTGTCACTGAAGGAGAGAGCAAGTTAAATGGTCTGTAGTAAAAAGCGATTGAACAAATCATTTTCAAAAAATAACAAGAATGTATTCCTTTTTCTGCTTGGTTACTAACAGTAGCTTTTGGGTATTTTCAAAAATTAATGTTTCATAACAAAAAAAGTAGCACTATCTATTTAAAAAGCTGTTCATATCTATGTTTATGTACATATATATGTCTGTATATGTGTCTGTCTTATGTGTGAACACACGCACATTCTAGGCATGAGTAACCTTAGCTCACCGCTTCTAAAAAGTATGCAAAAAAAAAAAAAAAAAAAAAGAGAGATGCGCAATAATTTAATAATTTTCCCACTCTTTCAGAAGACTGAAAACAGAAAGTTGCCATTTTTAAAAGTAATGGGTAAATACACATAAGAACAAAAATTATTGCGCATCTCTTTTTTTTTTTTTTTTTTTTTTTTTTTTTTCTTTTTTTCTGTAGAGCAGCTCCTCTCCTATGGGGAAAACAATATGTTTAGGGTTTGTAACAGAATTATCCTTTGCATTCAAGAGCACAAATGAACTGCCTCAGCCACACAAAGGTGTATGGTTTGGAGATCATTTCTCAGTGCTTGTAAACAAAGCATGGATGACAGAGACAAATTAAAACTCATGTGCGTTTTATTGAGTGATGGGGATTTTTAGATTATATTTGACCGAAGGTTGAATACTTGCTTTAGCTTTTTTCCTGAAAGAAACAGTTGTGTGGAGGCTTTTTTATCTGTTTGTTAGGCTTGAGGTTTTGGTCACTCCTCCTACCGCCCCTTCCTTTCCCGTTCTTTTTCTATGCAGGATGTAATACTTGTTCTCTGAATCATGCTGGGACATATTTTGGGAATTCATGGGATTATCACCAGGGCTACTGCTATCAGGCAGAACACATGCACATTTTATTATCTCATCCAACAGGTTTTCATTTTCTATGCACATTGAGTCAGTGTAGAAGGGGAAACATGCTGCCATTACTACTGACAGAACTCGATAAATATTATAACGGTCTTTTCAGTGCTGCAGAAGCTCATTCTGTCATGATAATTCAAAATCTAAAAATTTCTTATAGTCCTTATTTCCTGTCTCTTCCTTTCTCTCATCTGCCCTTCCAAAATGGACAGTATCCTGATCCTGAGCAGGTGCATAAAGGTGGTGCATATTACTGGGCTAGGAATTGATTCGATTAGTCAAATGAATTTGTGGAGCCTCTGAAATGTAAACATGCAGCTGCAACCAGCGTCCCCTTCTGGGAACTGTGATCTCTGACAGTCAGTTTGAAAGATAAGACAGACACATGAAGTGAAAATACCCCTTAAAGAAACTAGTCACGTTCGTTTCCTAATACCCTGAAGAACATCAGCCTGGTAGTTTAAAAATCTGCTTGGATTGATTTATAATTTGTTGCATATATACAAACTGCACAGGGTGTGGATCTCTATTTTGGGGTAACTAGCTCAGTAAAAATCTGGTGAGGTTTGCAAGAAAAATACAGGAGGTGAGACAAGGTTAGCTCATCACAGAAACCCTATCCACATGAAGTTGACTGTAGGACAGTTTTTGTGTAAGTGTATGCTTCTCCCGCGGACACGGACTGTGACCCCAAATCACTGCTATGTACCAGTAGACATCAGCAACTCGCATCTTTTTCTCTTCACTTTGGCTTTTCTCTGTTCTCCCCTTCCCCAGCAGGAAAAAAATAAAATAAAATCCAAGTTTTTCTGGCAGAATTTTGTCATTATGACTGCGCATACCCTATATACAGCTGACTGCTCACAGATCAGCTTTCTACACGCTCCTGACCAGGTTGCCGTTCCCGCGCAGCCTTGGGCTTTGCAATGGGAATGGGCACCACACCGTCCAGTGAGGGAGGACGAGTTGTGCTCCAGCAGTTACCTACCAAAAGGGTCATTTCCCCTCGTGCAGTCTGCCTCTGACAGTGCCTTTGGAAGATTGTTGTATAGACATGGTTTAGTATTTTAAACAGACATTTCTTTCTAATGAGTTTATTAGAGATGATGTAACTCGGTTAGCGTAAGGATGAAAATTGCTTCTGTGATTATTAACATCTCTGCACACCTGGAATTTAAGGCTTAGAACTCTTGGTGTGACATGCAGTGCAACCTGTCCAATTCACTTAGTATTTTTTTTCTTGACGCAAAAGTGTCTTTTTTTCCTCTTCCTATTACGATTTCTTTCCTTTGTATGGGACTTCTGGGTCTTGGAGGAAATGTTTATATTTTTGTGAGTTTCCTTTGGTGCTCATTTTCTCTGAATGTACTCCCATAACCACTTACACCACTCCTTTTCTATCCATTTGGAGCGTGTGATCCTTTTTTGCATAGATTTTTTTCTCTGTCTTCCCACTTAACCCCTGTCATCCACCTCTCAGTCCATCATGTGCCATTTTCAACTCTGCTGCCTTTTTTCAAAGTTAATCCACTGTTCACAGTTTTCTTTTTACAAATCTTCACATTCAAACATAATGCACAAAGAGCTTGGAAATTCTGCTTATTCTAGGTAGGACAGAACAGAAGTTGGGTTTGGAGTTTGTCTCTCTCCTTGACAAAATTTGAGGAAGGTGTTCCGAAACCTTTCATTGCATTAGCGATAATAATTCCATTTCTGTCTATTTCAAAGGGGAAAAAAGAGCATTTAGCTAGTCAGATCATCATCTCACAATCAGAAACCAGCCCATCTGCAACAAAGTTAATTGGAGGTACTTCGCAATGTAGGGCAGAACCCAAAAGCAATCATTTCATTGTATTGAAGATGAAGCATTCAGGTGTAAGTTAACTCTGCCAGTAGGAATGAGGCACGTAAGTAGGGAAGAGGAACTGTGCTCATAATTCAAGGGCGTTACGGCAACAAGCTGATAAATCTATTTTTTTAATTAAGCAGAATATTTTATAAAATAAATAGCACAGACTTTCTTCTGCAGCACCTATCTCTGATGGCTTAATCAATGACAGCACTGTGAGACCAAGCCTTTATTATCCCTGATCATGCCTTTCTTGGGTTTATAGTAACAAGACCCAAATTCTAACTCTATATTCAGGCACTCTAATTGACTCTGCCCGAGCATACACACGTTCACCCTATGCATTTCTATAAGGTAGGCCTTGAAATGAAATGCAGGATTTTGAAGACCTAATTTTTAGCTTGCTTTCCCCTGTGCTGAAAGTATTTGTCTTGAATGCACAAGAAGAATTGCTCTGATGTGGGGCAGTCAGACAGTACAAAGTGTTCCTCTTCAGCTGGTTGGAATAGGTTAAAGCTCTCTGCCCAGCATACAGCTAGGGGTGTGCAAAGAATCCATTACCCTCCATA
This sequence comes from Balaeniceps rex, assembly GCA_013401315.1. Taxonomy (NCBI): domain Eukaryota; kingdom Metazoa; phylum Chordata; class Aves; order Pelecaniformes; family Balaenicipitidae; genus Balaeniceps; species Balaeniceps rex. Next base: position 54,260 of record VYZW01021845.1, read on the forward strand.
ACCCTCTAGGTAGTGAAAAACCTGAATTTTTCCTTTTCCAGCTGTGCCCTTCTCTGTTTAGATTTTTTCTTTTATGAGCCTCATCATAGGTCTTTAAATATGGGATGTTGTTTGCTAAGAAACCACTCCATTATTCCGGGAACATATGTTCATGACAAGTATAAGTCATGAACATTTGAATAGTCTCCATCTGGCATGAATTAACATAGTATCATAATAAATGAGAAGTGTTAATACTAAGAAGCTTGTCTGGGAATTCTAGATTTAACCAATATTTATAGTTATGTATATGGAATTTGGTTTTGGTTTTGCTTTGAAGAGCGTAGATAAAAGTATGATTTACCACACCAGAACTGACTGCAAGCCATGGGATGCTCCCAGTAGTGTAATTGTTGAAATAACCTGATTATAAAGTAAAGTTTCTGTGAAGTCCCCAGGTGCTTTTTAGCTCTTAAAAATACTTCTAAGGAAAATAATAAATGAAAAAATAGAATATATGACTGTATGCTGTAGTGAAGACAGCAGTGCATAGGTGCCAACTCAGCATTATTTGTTAACATATGTACTTTAAACCCTTCAATGCCCCTTGAGTATATAACATGTATCTAGCATCCATATGGCATATGGAGACACTGCACTCATTTAAATAACAAGTGCACAGTAAAATTATCTTGGCCCCAGAGTGCACGTTGTTTGTAAAAGGGAGTTACTCTTACTTCCTAAATAAAACAAAAAAAAAAGAGGTTTCTTTTTTCTACTGAACCTTAAGCCTAAACTATTAATCAATCGAACTTTTGAGACAAAATGAACTCTTACCATAGCGTACCAGACACTGATCTTCACTCACTACTGTGTATTCTGTACAACAGCCCAATATAGTTTAAAAAGTCGACGTTCCCACTGCAGATTTGTCTGTTTTGAGTATATTTAAAGTTTCACTGTGCACTTCTGCAGTCTTCATAAAGCTTCCTCTGTTCTTGTTTCAGCTTGTTTTGATAATCATGCAATATTTTCGAATGCATGGACAAGATAGTCAACAGGATACCATTATGGAGGCTGTACTTCTTGTGGAGGTCTTTGCTAATACTGATGTATTTAAGAACACAGCAGCCCTGCCACACTTGAGTTAGACCTTTTTTTTCCAGCAAGATTTCCCTTTCTGGTTTTGTTCCATTTCAAGTGGAATTTCCTCTGCTACTCAGGCTGCACACGTCCTTGTACCATGCGTACGCCTTCGTTACTGCCTGAAGTAGAATAATTTTCAGTAAGAAAATGATTCTCTCTTTGGTATATCTTTAAAAGGAAGTGAAAAGGCAAAATTATAAGGTAAAAATCTTAACAATATTCAATGTAAAAAATGTTCAGAAAAGTATATTAAGATCAGCTGTGGCCTATGGAGCATTTATAAAGGATAAAAGCGTTGGGTAGGACTTCTCAAAGTGCCAGGAAGATTTAAGCCAAAAGACAGAACACGGTTTCATCTAGTCACTGGGGTAAAGCTTCCCCAAAGGGCAATGAGCAAACAAAAAGTAATCTTTAGTCCCAAAGGAGCAAAACCAGTGTAAGGGGGAGGGGGGAATTGTTTTGCTTTTGTTTAATCTTTCTTACTCAGTTCTGCTTTACAACACTTGATAATATCTCAGCTGAAACGTAGCATACGTTGCTGTAGACTGCCCTGCAGCGTGTTGGTTGGTCGCCGTGTAGCAGTACAGCGATGTATTAAGTTGCTGAATTTGAGCGTCCACAATCGAGGGCAAATTACACCTCTCTATAGTGCGTTTTTCAAATTTGTATTCATTCTATATAGTATGGTATTGTCCAGGTGGTAAAAAAAGTTACAAAATATCTTAATTGATCCCAAAAATATAATTTGGAGATTTCAGGTAAATACATGCAAATATAGCAATCCGGTACTTCAGTAGGTGATGCAAGCTATTCACCTTTTTTTTTTTTTCTTTTTTTATTCATTCTCTCTAGTTTTGGTTAAAAGGGCAGACAGTAATGTTCCAAATTTCTTCCAAATCTTTGTTTTGCTGTAAGTCTTTGGAAATGAATGCTTCTTGGACTAGTTTTGGAATCTAGAACATCTTGTTAGACACAGACAAGGTTCCCAGCACGTGACCAAAATTAAACTCTGGGTGTGTTTACAGGCCCAAGGCAGCCGCAGGTGGAGATCTCAGCTGAGGAGTTCTGGAACCCTTCACCAGCTCATTCTCCAGCCCACATTTTTGCCATGCTCTGCTGCGGCAATTTCCCCACAGTACTCCATGGTGTAGCACTTGTGAGGAGACGCACCTTCGTTAGGAGACATCCCTTTGGATTCCTGTGCGCTTGGCTAAGTTACTCTCTATAATGGCTTTCATTCTCAGGAAAATCAGAAAATGTGCTGGCACGAGGAGTTGAAGAAATAGAAATGCACGGAGCCATGAATTTTCTAAGAATTTTCAACAGCAACTCGTGTATTTTGGCTGAACCTCCTGTGAAAGCCTATGGAAGAGAAGCAGGTTTTTCCTTTCCTCTAGACGCGAGTATGACACTGTGTCAGAGTCAGCAGTAGGAAAGGTGCAGAGTCTGGCAAATTGCATAATCCAAGTCCTGTTTTTAATAAAGGTCCTAGGATTTGGCAAGAGTGGAAGAAGCAGATGGGTAGTGAGATGGCAGTCTCGGCTGGCTGCCACCCACAAGTAACATACAGCCTCCTTGTTTAGTGTGTCTGGGCGTAATTCTCACTGACATACAAAGAAGTATTTTTAGGAGTGATGTCAGTTCATTGGCTGAACAGCATTGTTTGGCTTGCCGAAATGATTCCCAAAAGCACTCACTGCTTTTGAGAATGGCATTTTCCTCTTTGCAGAATGTCATTATTCTGCATGGTAATGACTGTTTTGAAGGGCAGGTCAGGTAGTCAAATAAATGTGTGGTTGGTGCTTTCTGATTGTTTCTAAAATAGGCAGGCCAATTTCTGCTGAAGGAGAGTGAGTCTGAAGTGTGCCAAAAGTCATTCTGATTTGCTAGAGAAATTCCAATAGCTGTAAGCACAGCCAGGGGAGCCAGGCTAATGTGTGCAGCAAAAATGATCATGTAACGTTCACAATGTGGTCATCTTATCTTTGTGCCTCTGTGCAGCCCACACAACAGAGACAAACGGGGCGAAGGAGGAAAACTGGCTCTGAGTTGTGACCCGAAAACATAAGCGTGGAAATTCCAAATAATTGTGTTGGAGATGTGAATGCTGCTTGTGTAGGCGTCTGTGCAGTGTTTAGTGACACCAGACAGGAAAAAGAATTCATTTGGATTATTTTCCATTTATAGCAGTAAGAAATGCCAGAGATTTTAAATAAGGACGATTCCTATTTTTGAAACTGTGCGGACCCAGAAGGCTGCATTACAAAAAACCCCTACCCAAATACATGCAAGACTCTTGAAAACGTTTCTGAACAATTGAGAAACAGGTTTGTCTGGATTTCCGAGGGAATTACTTTCCTAAGCCTTCCTAAAGCTATCTACAAAATTCCATCCGTAATTACTGCACACAGTCAAGGAGTGAGTAATAATAAGGGGAAAATATGCTGGAAGTTGTTGCTCTCTGACAGTGTGTAATGAGCATGTCGGCTAATACAGCTATTCTGTGTGGCAAAGTACAATCTTTTATCCTGTGTCAAAAAGCTTCTTCTAAAGTGCTTTTCATATTAAAAGTGTCAGATATATATCAAGTTTTTTCTCAATTTTATGAGGCAGAAAGTGAAGAATGAGCTAGTGATTTGCTAAGATCACTAAGAAATCAAAACCAGAATGAGGACCTTAGTTCTTCTTTCAGTCCCTTCCTTTACTCTCACGACATTTGGGGAGTTTTTCTTTTTAAATAGTTTCAGAAATGTAAGAATGATACCTTTAAAGACACTAGGTATTACATCCAAGCCAGTGGGGTTAATTCATTTCAGCATGTGCCTGTCATTTTGTGCCACTGAATGCTAAGCCCTCATTTTAAAATTCATCTAAATGGATTTGTTCCCAGCTTCCCAGTAAATCTATTTTATAAAAAGTTCTGAGCTCTCGGCAGTATTCTTGACAAGAATCAGGATGAAACCAAGATATTTTGGGTTATACTGTGAAAACTGAGAGAAAAAGCCGGCGGTTCAGTTGTCTCAGAGCAGTGCCAGCCATGAGCTTTCTCTCCCTTTTTTTGGTTTGGTTTTTGTTTTCTTTTTTGAGTGTTGTTCCACAGAGCATGGTGGTGTGTTGTTGTGGCTAAAGATGAAAGTTCTTTTATCTTCTCTTTCATCAGCCCAAAAGTATTGTTGAAAAATCAGGCGGTGTGCTTCAGCGCAGATGAGGTCATCTTCGACTCTGACACGGAGCGGGGAACTCTGAAAAGAGGCTGGGAACCACAACTCAGGACTTGGCTACTAAAAGTTGTGCTTCCTGCAGAGTTTGGGGGCACGGCCTACTCTTTTCTTACCTTCTTACGGCCCTTTAATTTTCAACACATGTTCACATCTATCTGTTTCTCTTCATCCCATGGAGGCCAGCAATTTTAACTAGTCATATTAATTAACTGTTAAAAGATAAAAGCAGTTTGTACTTTACAGCAATAAGGGATATGATCAAGGGAATTGATGCTGACCTTGTTCCTCTTGACAGTTGTTCTCAACCTGTATTTAAATGAAGTTCGCTTCTTTTGTTTAATTTCCCTAGAAGTGCTTGTGTGCCTGAAATAATGAATTGTTCAAATAGCAATTTTAACCTAGGTCTTGAAGCGTGAAGTTTCATGACACCTTGGAGTTCATCTAACAGCTTGCTGCTTCCTGCTGGGCTTCCTCTCGCTCATCCTGTAGTCCAGGCACTCCTCCCGCTTCTCCTGTGCCAGCTCCAATACTTGTCACTTTTTTTTTTTTTTCTTCCTTCTGAATTTTTATTTTGCTGGCAAAAAGCTGAACCGCTTCCCTGAGAGGTCAGATGAGCACGTGGCCAGTGCAAGAGAAGCTGGGAGCAGCGGGACTGCCCCTTTTGACATCAGCAAGCCCTTTGATCTTCTCAAACGTCTCCTGGGGCCCACCACAAGGTGTGTTCTGGCAAATGCTGAAAGCGGCTGCTGACAGCGGTCCTGCCCCCTCCTGCCCCAGGTAGGTTGTTCCTTCCCATGTGCCAGTCCTGGAGGCCCTGGTATGGTCCCTTCTGAACTGAATCGAGGGACTGATGTGGTTTAACTGATGAATTTAAAAAAAGAAGCAATTTTGCTGGAGTAGCTCTCCTACCTGTTTCACTGTAAGACTCAACAAATAGTTACTCTGGTGTCACAGCTCCTGGTGTACTTGGGGTTTCTGCTGACTGAGGGGCACTTTCATGAGATGTTTTTATTGCTACCACCTTGGCTCTGCTGATGTAGATGTTTGTGGAACTACTCTGGAATATCAAAGCAAAAAAGTGACCTTTTTTTAGACTTCTGAGACAAATCTGACATTTTTTTAACCCAGTCAATTTCAGTTATCTGCCATAACGGTGAGAAGCAGTGAGATGCAGCCTAGAGACAAGAAATTCTTAAGCAGCTTTGTAACTGAAGAAAATAAATCATCAAACTACAGAGTAAACTCAAGTAAATTTTAAACAGACCTGAGAAAATCTACTTAAAAGTAGTGTATTCTGCACTATTAGAAAAATCAAGATCTGCATTTTCGATGCACCCCTGCATACTCTCCCCCGACTAAGTAAAAAATTCCCAACTACTCCCAAGTACTATTGCCTACTCACAGGACATGTTTACTGCTTTTATGATTTCCCAACCAGTTCTACCAAGTGAATCAATCATATTAATGTAAGAAATAACTGTGACTGTTGAAATTTTGGAAGCTTTTGAGTAAATTAGAGGACTGCAGTATTGACTCATATCCATTTTATTAGGATTTCTTCTTCCCAGCAGTTAGACCCTCAATCCATTTAAGCAGCCCTTTGCTGAAAGCACGTATTTGCAGAAGGAGGTAAGAGGTTTGTGTGCCACAGTGGTGCCTGTGGCTTCACCTTTTCTCACAGTAGTAGTAATGTTGTTACTAACTGGCAAGCAAAACAGCTGATGTTGGCAGAAAAGAGTTTGCAAACTTGACTAAATGGGATTTAACAAATTAGATTGAATCGGGTTATGTTGCACCTTAATTTTGTTTTGCATTTTAAAAGTTGTCCTGTAGTGCTATTGAGACACAATGCACCATTATATTAATGCATTATTATATTAAGGCTTCTGGATGTATCTCTTAATTTTATAAAAACTGGGTAACAGCTTGATGGAATGCAGATTCTACAGTTGTTACTGATTCTAAAATGCATTTAACTGGCTTTTTTCGATTCAAGAGGGTAAATTTCATTTATTTTATTTGTCTTATATATTTAATTTAGAAAACGAAACTATTTGTGCTAAAGCTCTTTGAATCTCTTCAGAAAAAGAAATAAGTTTAGCTGATCACAAAAATTCTAGTTCCAAGTGTTTTTATCATAAGCTAAAGTTTTTGATATTTTAGCAGTGCATCATTTTGTAATTTTACAGGTGTTTGGTGTAAATCTACTCTTAAGTTTTTCATTAAGTAACTTTTATCCTAACTATTCCTTTATTTTGTCCCCTGTCTTTTCCTACTAAGACCTTACGGTGTTGATATGAAAATGCCTTTTTTTTCTATGTTGAATTGCTTGAACAAGTTTGTTCTGGATTTATTTGTCAAGTGCAGAGGGTCTGCCCAACAACGTTCCTTCTGCCTGATTCTGTTCACAGTGTTTGATGATCACAGTGACAAGTAACCTTCAATAAAAACATAAAGAGGTTTTAGACTTTAAAGGCTTGTTCCAGTGATTTGCACTTCTATACAGCTTTGAATTTGCTGCTTGTGCTACTCTGTCTGTGTTGACCTATGTATAAATGAAATGAACCTGGATTTGTAGATACCTATTTCGATATATTGTAGTTTTCATTGCAAAATATGGAATAGATGATGAGCTGTAGAATCCCTCTTGCAAAATGAAATTTTTATAAGTTGGACTGGATATATAGGAAGCATTCCTGCCTCCTCGGTTATCTGTACCTGCATAGTGTACTGTGTGCATTCTGGGTGTCTTTTTCCAGTGAAGACAAAGACCTCACCTCCCAAGTTGGTCACAGAACTCAACTGTGCATGGTGCAGAGTTTGTGTAGGAACTGGTTTGAGATTTAGGGAAAAAATATTTGAGTTGTCAATAGAGATGTAATGAGCCACCTGAAGCCTTAATGCTCAAACTGCTTACTTTATCAGTCAGGCTTGTAACTGCCAGGAAAATGTTCTTTCAGCTATATTTATGTAGAGCATCCAGATGTCAGTTAGCTAAATCACAGTCATATATTCTCTAGAGAGATTTTAGGTCTTGTTTCTAGTTAAACGATACAGCAGGTGGTAATCAGAATTCAGATCAGATGTCAACTACACCAGAAGTTTTCGTCATCTCTCTCTCCCCCCATTTTTGTGCGTGTTTTCGCATGAGGCGGACAGAGGAAAACATAAAGCGGTGTGATAACACTTTGATAGCTACAGTAAAAGAAATTTTACTGTAAGGATAAAGAAGGAAATGCTAATCGCATTTCTTAGCAGTTTATTTTGGTTTTCCTAGTTTGAAGAACCGACTCAGTAATCTGTTTTAATAATTAATGCATTGTGAAATCTCAAGTGAAGAATTAGAAAAATGGTAAGGTATGTGTATAAAATATTTTAAATGAAATTAATTTGTTCTGAATTTTATAGAGAAGCAGCAAATTGAATATTTTATCTCTTTCTCCTTCACTGATAACTACTTTTTCATTACAAGCATATAGTTATGTACTTTACCCTTAGTTTTTTATGAAGCCACCATTACTTTTTTGAATAGATAATTTTTAATTTCCTCATAACTAAATCTGAAGATTTCATATGTTTGAAGTCTTTGTGGTTATTCAGAATCTATGAGTGTGGCTTGATTGGGAATATTTGGTGGTTTTAGAGGTCATAGGTTTTTCATTTCATTAGGTCTTTGGTAGAAACGTCTTTCCTCGTAATTCTTGGTCATCAATTAAATTTATTAATTAGCCGACGTTTTGTATGAAAACTATATATATTTGTTGTTCTTTTGCATAATAAGACAGCCAGAAAACCACAGAATTATGCTTTTGTGGATACACAGCACTATGGATTAATAAAAACCCAAAATATTGATGTTAACACTAAGACTTAAACATTTTTTTGTCAGAACTCAGAAGTAACTTAAGGCATTGAATCTTGGTTGGTCACTTTAAAAAAGGCCTGAGTGTGCTAAGTTTCCCTATGTTGTATTGAAGCTTTCGTGAACTGCTGGACTGGACGTCTTGCCAACCCTGTTTTGTCCATCATTTCCCCCAGATGAGGAAGACCTCCTGGTCTGTGGTTCCCTCTAGGTGGTCCTGACATCTCCTGTTTCAAAGGTATTTGGGTTGAGTAGGCAGCATGGCAGCTGGATCTCAGGACAGCAGCAGGCTTCAGACTGCTCTGAGAATTGGCCAGCTCAGATAAAGAAATATAATTTGTCCTGCATTATTGAGGACAGCTACATCTCAAATACAGCTTATTTTATTCTTGCATAAGCTAGTCAAGATTTTTATACTTTTCAAGTATTGTCAATGGAGTAAAGGAAACCTTAATCCTCTCTGGGCTGCATTGCCTCCCGGGATAGAAATTTTTCTCTGATCATCGCCTAAAAATCTTTTTTATCTTAGGTCTGTGTCCTTTAGTGGATTACTCTGCTGTGCAAGATTGCTTTTATTGCATGACCACATGGAGGCAAGAGTAGCCAATGAGGTTACAGTTAAATAAGAAGCTGGAGTCTTGCTATTCGGAAAAAGAAGAAAAAAACAAAAACAACCAAACCAAAACAAAAAAACCCAGAAAATCAAATGTACTCATTTCAAAACTTTAGACCAGTTTTGTTTCTGGTGCACATGTCACGCAGAGTGTGAGCCCCAGGCAACAAAAGAACACTTTGTTTCAAAAGGAAGAGGCTGAGGGGTATGCTCATTAGATGCAATGCGTGCATTCCTGGGGAAAGGGAAAAAAAACACCCACAACTTTTTTTTTTTTTTAAAGGTAGTGCATAACTTAAGGCTGTCCCTTGATGGCAGTAGCTTTTGAACTGAAAATTTATATACATTCCACGTGCTTATTTTCCTCTGCAGTTCATGAATAAATGAACTAGTAGTGCAACGGCAATATTATAGCTCAGTGTACTGCAGTTTTTGTAGACTGTCAAGTGAATGCTTTATGCCATACCAGTGTGGTGTATAAGCTGTATCAGTGTCTTGGTCACCTGAAGATGAATATTGATAAGCCTCAAATGCTATTGCAGTCAATTTTGTATAATTTTCTCTTTTACCAGATCTATTAATTTTTAGAAGGAGAAAGGAAAGAAAAGGAATAGTACCGCTGCCTGATTTTGCATCTTTCTCTCTCCTTGATCCTGTTGACATCACACTACTGTGGGTTATTTTCCATTAATATAATAGGGCCTCCAGCTGGAATCTGCTGCTCATCACAAACCAGCAGTTCAGCCAGTTTTCAATCTGCTTCACTGTCTACTTCTCTGGTTCGTGCCTTGTCAGTTTGTCTATGAGGATATTATGGGAGACAGCACTGAAAGCCTTGCTAAAGTCAAGATGCTCATCATCACTGCTCTCCCGTCATCCACCGAGCACGTCTTCTCACGAGAGAGGGCTATCAGATTCGTTAAGCGCGAGTTCCCCTTTGTGAATCCTTACTGACTACTCCTAATCATAATCATGGTTTTATTTCGTTTTTTCTGAGTCTTCCTTAGAAAAAGTTGAGACTAGAAAACAAATTAGTTACATTTTGTCTTAATGCCTTGGAGAAGTCGTACTTCGCTGTAATATAACCTGTATGACTATAGATCTGTGCTTGTCAAAACTGTAGGTGTAAGTAAATATGGTCATAAATCTTCACCTTCAAATGTTATTTTTAACAAACTATTGTCACACAAAAAGTGTGAATATATGTATTTCCAATATCTGAAACAAATATGTCATGGCTAGGTACTGTGCTTGGTTCCTTGGGTCTAGTTCACATGGAGATGCCCTTAAAGTGTAAAACCACATTTCTGTTAGTGAAGTATCAGGGCTGAAGTAGCAGAGTTGGTATGGTTTTTTTCCTAATATTAATAGAACAGAACAAGTAGCTTTTTTCACTGTTTATAAAGGTTGTTATTTAAGTATGTTAATTGGCCATTTCCGCACTATTTATTATTAACAGCTTGACAAGTTTAGAAAAACTTTTCAGGATCTGTAACAGTAGATGTTTCTGAGTTTTGCTAATTAATAATGTCCAATGCATTACTTATTTATTTTCAAGCATGTTTAAAATGCACTAAGGATTTCTTATTGAGAAGTGGGATAATTCATGCTGCCCAAAATTAATGTGAAAATGTTATGAGACTGAAGATAGCCAGAAGCAAGCTATTTGACAAGGCCTGCAAATCTCGTGTGTGTGTGTGAACTTCAGTACTTCCATGTATTGCTTGGTGCTGCTGCCTTATTAATATTTGTCTGTATTAAGGGAATTTGTATTCAGGGTTTTTTCCCCCCTAAAGAAATGCTTATTAGTGGGTATTTCATGAGGTTTTGTACTTCTGTCAAGTAAACAGAAGTCAATTGTAGTCCTATTTTCATACATTGTGACTCAGAAATGCATGAAAATGTTTGTTGTAGTAGACTGGTAGAGGTAAAATTTTCAAAATAAAATTCTCACAAAGCCCATGTCTTTTATCTGAAGCAGAAAATATACGAAGAATATACTCAGAAATGCGCTGAGAAGAATGCCTGTGGTGAGCTATGGTCAGGAAAAAAAAGATTGGAATATTACAAAGTGATTAGTCTAGGCCAGTACGCTGTGCGAGGATACTTACAACCACATTGAAGATCAAAGATTGTATCGGAGGTGTTTCAGCGACAAATATTAGAAAGATCGTTGTCAAAACCTGATGATGACTTTGTGCTAGTAAATGTCTTTTGAAGCAGTTGGACAGGGACTGGTCTATAGGTGTAAAGGGTGACTTTTGTTCCCCAAAGCACAGGGGAGTGAGCGGATCCTGCCCTCCCTCATTTAGAGGGGAAAGGAGTTTTCTGTCATGCAGCGACAATAAAAGACAAACAGAACCAATGAGGAAAAATGTAATCTTATGCAGTTTTTTGTTTTCTGCAAATGAATTCCTGTCTCTTGTTGTTCTTTCTCATTGTATACAGGGACTGTGAAAGGCTTAGCCTTTTCCCCAAGGTGTATTTTTGCAAAGCGGTACTCATTTTCCATACATACAGTCATATTCTAGCATCTTTGCTACCTTTTTTGTTTTCCTAATTACACACCTATTCATTTTTAAAGAGGTTTTAATAAATTTTGCTCCACTCCACTCAGTTTGGAAATTACCCTGAGCAGTACTCCTTTCTTTTTTGAATCCAGCTTCTTTTTTTCTTTATGTTGTTGTTTATCCTCCTACAAAATCCAGTTTTCTTATGAAAAAATATATTTCAAATTCCAGGTACATTGAAAACTGACAATGATACTCTTCAGCTCCGTCACCTTTCTTGGAATAGTCTCAGTCCACATACATGGCACTGAGAGCATTTTTTAATTTACTTCTAGAAGTTGTTGAACTATCTTTCCCTATCTTTAGTGTGGCCATTCAAAACCAGCTAAGCTTTCTCTTTTAACTTACTAATTTTCTACTTGTTTCTGAGGCTGCTAAAATGTTCTTTAATACAAATGTTCTGGTTTTTTATGGCACATCCCAAAGTAAGAGGCCTGAATGGAAACAGAATAATGAGTCGGTGTTGGTTCGGCTGTGCTGAACACGGAGCTGCTCTGTGCTCAGTGCTCTCAGCCCTGGCCACAAAGCCTCCGTCCTAGGCATGAATGATGTATTTATGTTATTCTTAAAGAAATCTGGATGAAGATGGTGACACGTGTTCCCCTACTTTGATATCAACCAGAATAATTTTGTAAGTTTTTGTATAAATGGTATGGATGGCCCATGCAATTTTAGCCATGGCATTTATAGTTAGTGAAAAATAACTACACAAAATGTTTTAAATTTGCCAATTCATGAATGAATCCCAAATGGCTAGTGGGACAAAAAAAAGTGAGGGCTTGCACCAAGAGGGCAAGAAGAATGAATTATCATAATGGTACCCCTGCACTGACTCTTGTTAGTTGGATTCTCAGATGGAGTGTTCGATGTTTGATGTATGTACACTTACGGTTTTTTGCTTATTGTGTTACTACAATCAAGTAGTTATTTTATTTCAGTTCTGAAGTAAGTATATATATATCTATAAAACTAATAAGCATTGTACTTAGACAGTAGGAGAAAAATGACAATGTACCTTAGTTGTGCTTTGAAAAGAGCCACTAATTTTCCCTGTTCCGTTGAAGTCAGAGAGGTGTGTTTGTTTCCTGTGACTGTTGAGCTATATTTACTGTAGTTGTACCTGGACAGATAATGAAGTGTTGCACTGAATTTGAATATTGGCTTATGTTGACTTTTGTTGACTTTTGTTTGGAGTGCATTAAACCCTGTGATCTTGAATTGTAGCCCAGATTTTACTGGCACTTAATGAGGTTGATGGAGCCTGGAGAAAACTCTGCTATCCGTCTTTAAAAAATGCAACTAGTAGTAGTTGGAATGCAGATGGAAATCTGCTTTCTAACTAGGCCTTAAACACCATACTTGATCAGGAGATGTCTGTACCTTAAGATACATTAGGAATTTATTTGACTATAAGATTTGTGTTCAAAATTCTTTTCTCTTGCAACAGTGAAGACATTGCAAAGGCTGTAATGCAGGCCCAATACAATGTAATACAGGCCGTAATTTATCTGTTATCCAGTCTTGCACTGACTTAAACAATATGTCATTTGAAAATTGCTTGACATAGGATTCTTTTTTAAGATCTCAGCAAACAGCTAAAACAATAATGACCCCCAAATACTTTTTTTATAGGCATTATATTTTAAAATTATTTCTGTTGCATATATAAAAGCAAGTACATCCTTAAAATGTAAATTCTAACCTTGTACATCATCTATACACAATATGTCTGTATGAATATATGGAAATTCAAATGTCAGGCATTTGGATGATCAGTTCTTAGGCTGAGAACTTGAAGAAAATCATTCTTTTTCATGGAAAATTCACAAACCTTCCATTTGTTAGGTACGTTAAAGTTCCACAGTTGACTGTAGATCCACAAAAAGTTATAATTACAAATTATCCAGAGGTTTTCTGGCTTATTTTTTTCAGTTATCAGTTATTTTTCTTTTTAATATTTTTTAACAGTATGATAAATTCTGAATAATTTCTGGGATAATAAAGAAGCAAAGAAAAAAGATAGAAGGAAAAATAGGACAAAAAAAATCTTCAAGATCATACAATTTGTAAGCTTTCAAAAATAAGAGAGAATGTAAAAAAGAAGCATTGGGAAAGAAGGGTAAACATATTTCCAAAAAACAAGAGAGAAGTATTCAGTTCAAAATTAATTTTTTTCTGCTTGGGAAAAAGTTTGTTAAAGTAATTTCTACTTTCATTCTTGTTTCATTTAGATCCTATTTTGGCAGAGAAAATTGAAGTGGAGTAAGAATGTAACTGTATTCTGGTTGTTTCAGAACTTAACTACTGCTTCTAATAGCTACCAAAACTTTTTCTGACTTTACAGATTTTCCCGTGTTACCAGTAACTACTGGGATATCGGACTAGTAAATGGTACTTGTTACTCTGAAACAACATTTTAATGCACGAAGGTACAACACAGCGATCTAAGGTTGTTCGTATTTCCTCAATCACAGCTGCCGAGCCGTAGGTGTCAGAGTCACATTTTGGAGGTAAGAACATGGATTTGAGGTCTTGTTTTTACCATGGAAATAATCTAATTTTAGTGATAATATTTACATGCATAGTATATTAGCTGCATCTGTGAAGCTTTTATATACTTAAATGACTTGAGATCTGTATCTACAGCTGTATTTTCTATTTCATACTGACAAACTCAGGTACACAATGGTTCAAAGTATTTATGTGTGAAACAAAATACGATAGACATTTCAATCTTGATTGAGGTGTTTTAGAAGATTATTTTTAAAAGTGGACCAGTTTTTATGGAAGACCAAATGTGGATTTACAGCAAATTATTGTGTGTAAATATGTTCATTTTGGGAAGTTCATGTCCTTTCTTATCACAGGGTAAGAACTTGCTCAGATAAAATGATATGCTCACTTATCTGATACAGGCATCTCCATTTTTTGTTGTTGGAAAATAGGAATTTTTAAGCTGATAGACCTCTACTTTTTGTAGAACTGGGGTAGATGCTGAGGCTCATAAACTGTGAAATTGCTTCTCACTTTAGGACTATAGCATCTATACCCTGCTATCTGGGAAGAGATCCTTGTGTGAAGTTCATCAAGCATTCAGGTGTCAAGTCTGGCAACAGGAAAGAAATACCACTTGAACCACGTATGTTGTCAGCTCAGACATCCTTTTCAAAACCCAAAGTCCAGTCTGAATACAGATGTATCAATGCTGTGTCCCATTTTCACAAACAAGTGTTCAAGAGATTTGCTTTTGTCCTTGTGTAAACACTCAAAAACTCTGTCAAGTGTGCATGTTTTGAAAACTCCTAAATTACCGTAGAACTGAGTTTCACCTTTTGCTTAGCTGTAGTCAATTGATTTACATAGGTTTCAAAAGGCAGATAATCAGTTTTCAGGGCTCTGAGAATGCTTCTAATGCATCAATTGTCAGTAAACCTGATCCATTTGCAGTGTTTGCATTAAATATGTCTCTATTACTATAATAATCTAAATTATTTTAAAATAATGATTACTTAAACTTTCTCTTAACACAGTTCAAATGGAATGAGGATATAAAATTCTCTACAGAAGTAAGTTTTTTTTTTTTCTTTTCTGCCTTAAGCCTGCTTTTCAGACAGTTTTAGAAATCTGTGCATTGTGTTTGTAAGGATATAGGCATTCAGTTTTCCCTGCTTTCTGGAGAGCCATCAGTGCAGATTTTTATCTTTTGATTCCTTCAAATACTTTTTTCTCTCTCTCTCTGGGGAAAAAAGGTGCTCTACTATTTAGTCAAACCTGTTTTAGAGAAGTTTTCTGTTTAATATCATCCTGGTATTCCTGAAATACTTTTGTTTCTCTTATCCTGAACCTTGGATTTTCCATATTTCAGATACTGTGTTTGGAAACTACTACGTATCTTCTTACTTCACACTGGTTTGAATTACATGTGTCCAAACTTGCTCACTTCTTTTCTCCTTGAAAAGGAGAGTTCTCTTTGAACTCTCTCCGATGAATTTAATTGCTGGTATTGAAGCAGAATACAAAACCTTATTCTGTAAAACTTGACAAGCAAATTAAATTATGACTTTTGGTGAACACTTTTGATATTGTAATTTGATAGCACAGTCACTATATTTTTGTCTAGCCTCTCTTCCAAACCAGCTACCCTGAATATTCTGAACTGCCCAAGGACTCATTTTATCCTACAAATGTTTATGCAAATGTGTTCTGTACAAGTTAACATATTACATAAACTGAGTTTTATTCTCAAGCTTAGCATTTCATTTTATCAGTCTGTCATTAAAAATAGCCAGTTGCAAATTAGCAGTGCTAGCTGACTCTCTTTAATCAATTTCCTTAGCAATTGTGAGGTTCAGAATTACTTTCAGAAGCATTTAATAATGCCAGTGTTACATTTCTATGGCATCTCAGGACAAAGGAGTTAATTATGACACAGAATCTAAACTGCAGATTGACACAAATAAATCAGATGAGGGAGAAGAATTCCCACCAATATTATTTCACAAACGGTGGCATCTAATTGCCTTCCGTGTGTTCACCAGGACTGCTTTGAATCTTGTTTCTGAATGATTGATTGCTCAGCTCAGCTGTTAAACTGGATTTGCAGTTTATCGGAGGCTGTTGTGAAGTGAGTAAGCCTTGAAAATGAGTTGAACAGCATCATACATTACTGTTGGCTGCTGTGTTGGTTAATGCTGCACATCTAGCCCTCTGACATTATCACAGACATTATAATCTTCTATTACTGCAGGGGAATGGCCTGCTATCAGTAATGTGTTCAGTCCTTGAAAGATCCAATATCAAAAGCCATTTACTTCTGTAGGATTGCAAGTTTGTTCTATGGATTCCTGTTGCCTTACAAAGGCGTGTACGAGTTGTTTGGCCGCTGTGTTCAGCTGGAGCGTCTTGAGTAGCTACTACTATACATACATGTAGCACTTAGGTTTGACATTCTAAATGCTGCTGGCCCCGTACGTAATCTGCGTATGCTTATATACAGTGACTTACTCTATCATTTGCTTTTTCCTCTCTGCCTCTACAACAGTGATAAACCTGTCTCACCATTATCCAAAGGTCTCCAAGGGCAGGCAGTAAGCTCCAGAGTGCAAAGCACATCCCTGATCTTCAGTTGTACACTCATGAAAAAAAGTACTGGACAGTACTATGGAACCACAGAGACAAACCAGAGTGATGGAGAAGCTTGAAAAGTTTAAGGTGTGGTTCAGAGGGGACCAATGTTCAAACACTGGAGAAGGGACAAAATTTTTCTGATTTTTCATGATCATTTAAGCTGACTGAGAAATTAACTCTACAATATGGTATCTTGCTTTCAGTCTAGGATTAGCATGATGAAGAGTAATGCTATGTTTCAAATGGCTTGTTTTAGGTATTTCCCAAGTATTTTATGAGTGAAACGTCAGCTGAACACAGCCCCAGTCACAGATCTGAGCTGATGTATACAATATATTTGAGGCCAGCTGGTAGAACTGATAAAGAATACTTGTCATCATGTCTTATTTTTGTTTAGAGAGAAATAATATAAAATATTTAATATAAGTGTATAATAATAATATACAAATATATACTTATGAAGAGACAGTGTTCTTTTACAGTAGAAGTCAAATGTTGTCCAATCTCTCATGAATTTGCTCTGTCCAACATTTACCTGTGTTCTTCTGGCTGTTTCTAGTGCTCGCTAGAGGCTATTCTGACATCTCCTACTATGGATAAAGCATTATGCAATGCCATTTTAGGTCACTTTCCCAGAAGAGCAGCACAATCATGCTGTGTGGACTATATGCGCTGGTGGCTTGCCCAGCAACAAAGCCAAAATATTAATTGGGAAGCAGAAATACAGGGGGAGAATACTGTGGGCACTCATTCATTCTGCAGATCAAATGGGAGGTTTTGATTTCAAGAAGGATTTTTTTTCCTTGAATATCTCAGGATTCTGCTTGCTTTAGTTTGATGCCATCTTGTTAAAATATTTTCTGCATGATTCTACATTAAAATTTAAATGACTTTTTTTCCCGTAGTCATTGCTTATGGGCATAATTTGAAGAAACTGATTAATTTCACAATCTTTTGTACGTAAATCAATAATGGATGCTAGGAAGGTTAATGTTTGTAAAAGAAAAGATGATATAACAGTAATAAATCTTTTGTGGGAGCCGTATGTCTTCTTCAGTTACCAGTACAGAAATTACCAAGTTAAATCTGGTGCATAATAAAGATTGTTGGTCATGGGGATCCCAGCAATGGTGGGAGAGGCATGTGCGGTCTTTTTGGCGACGTTGGGTGTTGCCCAGTTCTGCGGCAGAGCTCCTGGCATTCCTTCCTCAGCGTCGTGTGCAGGATATGGTCTTGAAGAATTCACACAGGACTTCTAAAGCTCTGTAGAAGTAAAATAACTTTCATTTTTCCATTGGCTTTTTTTATCGCCAAAGCCACATAAAATTAAATTAAAAAAGAAAAAAGCCGCTCTGAAGTAATGTTTTGAGCAACGTGTCCCTTTCCTATTCCTTTATCATAATTGACAAGCCGTAGAAACTCATCTCCCAAATGTTTCATGAAAAATGTTTTGCCAGGATGGCTGAGCAGGCTACACTGAAACCAAGTCCCAGCTGACATGTGAATGATCTCCACCCTGAACAATTTGGAGCTGTAGTGAGAGTGTTGTCTGATAACAGATGGGTGAGTCCATGCCACAGCAGCTGAGGGAGTTGTAAGAAATGCCATGTGGCTGGATTTTATTTATTTTTTTTTCCGAAGCCTCTCTATTGCTTCTTTGCCACAGAAACCTATTCCCCCAGCTTTCAAAGTGAGAAGGAAATTTTATTGTCTCCTCAATCTCAAAGTCCTTTTCCACCCCTAGTACCTAGAGAGCAAGGGGACGAGATCTGTGCTGAGACACAGCAACGCAGATTTCCTTCACTCAAGAGGTTTTATGCGCAAAGTAAAACATCCATCATAAAGGTCATTTTTACTCCAGTGGTTCTGACTCCCTCCTTCTAAACAGGTAACAATGTCAGCTAAACCCAGCTGCACAGAGCAATTCAGATCCACCTTGCGATGTACTACACTCGTATCGCTGTTTCAGGAGTCACAGAGAAGATTGTTCTTTGGCCGTAGATTTCCATATGAAAAAAAATCCAGACTCTATGGACTACGAAGCTTGTTTTTTATCCTTCAGTTTCCCCTTTGCAACATCCCTATAGGCTCTCTTTAGGGGTTATCCTTGCAAACAGTTAAATGAGATGACGAAAAAAAACCAAAGCAAAAAAGGAATAAGAAGTCAAAACAAAGATACTCATGAGAGAATTGTCTCTGGAGTGGGGACTTCCCATAGCATATCACAGATTCTCAACCAGCCTTCCTAAAATTAAGGGAGATGGATTTATTCCAAACTGCAACACCAGAAAAAGCCTTGGAAAGTTGGATTTCAGAATTACAACTCTTTCTGAGCTGATACATGCGAGTGGGATTAAGCCAATGTGGCAATTTGTGAACTAGAAGGTGAGCTCTTCAGTGCTCCTTGTTTACAGCAGCCTGCCATGGGAAGCTGGGGAAGTGATAGGCTTCTGGTGAGAAAAGATGGTGACTAAGACCAAAGTTGGATATTTCAGGCCGATTCCTGAGAGTACGGCCTGAAGTGTTTCTCATACATGAGCAACTCCAAGATTGCTGTGAGGGTGCTCAAAATTTCGCGTAAGTAAAATCTATGTTGGGTGTCTTCAGCAGATTTTTTTTGGAGGGGGGGGGGTAGTGGTGGTGTTTTTTCTAATCCTGGGGTCATTGTCCATTCATAGTCTTCCAAGGAGCTGCTACATGACATTGGCATTGAGCACTGCACTCGGATAGTGCTTAGGGATGTGGGGGGTAGGTGGGGGCAGTGCCAGGGTGGGCTGGAAACTGTTGAGTTTCAAGTGCTTCCGCTGAGTCTGCGTTTCCCAAGCCTGGGAAGCTGCTGGTCTTGAGAGACCTGTCAGAAGTGAGCATACCGAAAGAGTCCCATGTACCTCCCTGGACACTTTTTTTCAGTTAGACTCTTTTTCATGGAGTACATATTCATTCAATTCAGAGTTTAAATAGATCTGTTAACAACAGGTGGATTATTTCTGCGGGTTATTTCTGTGCTCAGACACGACTGCGCTGAGGTGCATTGCTGGATGGAGCCCATTGCTAACTGCAGATTGCCAGTTATATACTGCAGATATTTTACTTTGTATGAGAGCGAAGTTTTTATTTCGAAGTGCAGCCTGCCAGCAAATGTGAGATTAACTGTTCGAAGTTTCCGTTGGACTTTGCAACAAGATTAAGTTGGTTGAGATGAATTACCTAACATCAGTTAAATCATCTTAATGCTGTTTTAAGGAAGAGCTTTTAAGCTTTTTGCAAATGGAATTTGGTTGAATTTGTGCATCTTTATAATTTATTGAACATTTTTATCCACATTCATATTTTTCTCCTTTTGTTGCGTAACAAAAATACTATTGAAATCATTAGTGAACGTCCATCATCCGAAAGCTTTTGTGGATCTCTGGTGCCACTAGAAGCTCTCTTTGAACAGGACCGAAATGTCATTATGTAATTCCTTTCTCATTGATTCACAAAATCAGCGGTGCCTTAATTTCATTCTTACTGTGCTATGGTATTGTAAGCAGCAGCTCCTCACACTTTCAGCCTGAAAAAGTACTATAACATTTCAGTGTGAGGTATTAGGCAATTGTAACCTTAATTATTGGGAATCTCAAGCTTCATAGCTTTAATCTTGAAATATAAATGAAATAGAAGCATTAATATTTATTTATTGGTATTATTCATAAAGTGCAACACAGATTTATGTGTCGAGGGATTTCTTTCCTTTTTTAATGTATACTTTTAAAACAGGACAAAATTAATAATTAAAAAATTCTTCACACATCTAAATTACACCAGATAACATAAAGATGCACATTATAGTAGCTCACGAGAGAATAGAGTTTGAGAAAATTGTCAACATATATTTGTCTGATAAGGTCAAAGTAATGCTGCTGACAGTAGAATAAAGCAGAGAAAATATTTTACTGCTTCCAGGCATCTTCCTGTTAAGTCAAGTAAAGAATAAAAAGAACAACTGAAGATATATAAGGAAAAAATTTCACTCAAAGGAAAAACATAGAAAACGTTTTTGTGTTGTTAGTACCCTTGTAACGCTCTGCATAAATGAGATGCTGTAGCACATGTAGGTTGTTTTTCATATGAGCTGAGACTGAATTAGGCAGCAGATTCAGTTACGTCTGGATCGGGTAAATGCCTCCTTTGCAACCCGAAATCACAATCAGAGTAAAGGTTTAAGTCCTGACAGTGAATCTTATGATTTAAGTTCACTTTCATATTTTCATTCCATTTTATTCACTGTGGACAAATCTTAATATTGTGAACACAAATCGAAGGTGTCATTTTTTTTTTCCTTAGCATCCCCAGTAAGAACAGAATTTGGAAACTACCCTTGTGCT
This sequence comes from Balaeniceps rex, assembly GCA_013401315.1. Taxonomy (NCBI): domain Eukaryota; kingdom Metazoa; phylum Chordata; class Aves; order Pelecaniformes; family Balaenicipitidae; genus Balaeniceps; species Balaeniceps rex. The sequence continues at coordinate 75,145 of VYZW01021845.1, forward strand.
TTTTGATGTTGTGTAAACACAGATCAGATCTAATCTTTGCTTGCCTCTTGTGACTTGTATATGAACAGTTTTTAAAAACTATATAAAAATCTAGACATATGAATCTATAAAAGAATTTACATGGCATATATGAATATTCACTCGCTTGTTGCTAATTTCTGGGCCGCTGCTCTGTTTATATGTATTGTACTGTACATGCTTCATAGTTTCAGTGTTTTTCTTCTAGAAATGTAAGTTGACGTTTTGGGCACATTCTGCAATGCACCGGTTGTGTTCTCATTGACGTTAGCAGGAGTGGGTAGCTCAGCGTGGAGCTCTGACGCTGCTCCTTGTATGTTCAAGAGTAGGACCAGGATTTCATTTCCTAGATCTTCACAAAGGACGTTACGTCCGATTAACCTCAGTCTATTCACCTGAAAGTGCCCTGCGTACANGAGTCACTGGGAGCGGAGCAGAGCAAACCAAGGATGGCAGGGAGCAGGAAAATACAGCAATGCCAGAACAAATGGAAGGGGCGATCAAAGGAGAAGGCAGCCCAGATGTTAGAAGCAGAGGGGGAAAAGTTCGCTCAAAGCAAATTCCCCCAGAAGAATAGAAAAACAAAGGATAGAAATAAGACCTACCTCTTGTTTCCATAATGGTTGTGTTTTGGTCAATGACGCTTAAGAAAAGTACTGTGGCATAATACTACTTTCTGTGACACAACAAAACAGAAAATGACACAGGTTACTTTTATTTTGT
>VYZW01021846.1:19809-31641 GCA_013401315.1 Balaeniceps rex
AAGTACCTCCTCACGGTTTACTGATCAAGAGAGTAACACATCACCCAGACTTCTGCCCCCAGCCAATCTGTTAACTTATTGTGTAATCCAGTTAGGGTCACCTTAGACCTCTGCTCCCAGACAACAGACGAACTACCCACTAAGAGCAATTGGGGTAGGGCCTCACAATGGACATCTATAACAACTACATACTCCTTCTTTCTCATACATATATGCATTCTGATTTACACAGATAACGTAATGCATCAACTGTGCATGTCCCACAGGGTCTCCAGTAGTCTCAGGTGTTCATCTTGAGCCAGAACCCCCCATAGGTTCTCTGCCAAAGTTCATGTTGTGGTCTTCCAGAATATTCATTTTGTCTTTTTTCATTCATCTAGTATTTGTTCAGGTTCTTATCTGCAGTGTTCCATTACATTACTCCTAGTTCTCCTAGTTCCTTCAATTATTATATTTACAATTGATTGCTCGCCACCTCTTGGCAGGGTCAGGGCTATACAGGGGCCAAAAGCAGCTTAATAGTTAACAGATATCACAATGACATAATTTTTTACTTCTTGAAGTGGAATGTATATGATAGTATGTCATACTTCCCCTTTAAAATTTTCAAAAGAAGCCTCCCTCTCTTCTCTGGGAAAAAAATGAATATTAAATACTTGCAGTATCATTGCTCTTGCTGAATTTCTGCAAGAACTATAAGCAAAAGAGGTTCAGGATCTATTGTCTTTCTGACAGGTTTTGGCAACTCAGGGTAGTTTCTTTGAAACTCAAAATATTTAAGGAAAAAGGAAAATGGGTCATTGACTCTGATCTCAATAGTACCTGGCAGCTCCTTGGAATCTTTCATTCTAATTCTATGCACTTCCTAAATTATGAGGCATGTTTACTCCACAGGGAGGCCTACGTGCAAGTCTCCCAGTTAAGCTGGCATCTAAGAAATCTTCTGGATCATATAGAGATCCTCTCCTTGTCCACATTAGAGTGTTTCCTTCGGGTGCAAAGTAGGCTGTGATGGGGAATGGTGTGCACCCATATCTTGTTCTGGGTTGAATTGATCATGCAGCCTCATCTGCTCACTCAGTTCCAGGAAACAATAAAAAGACAAATATTTTCTATTTAGTTTAGACTTATATGTTGTGTCAAACTTGGCAATCTCCAGAAATACCTTCCCCTTATGGAAAGAACCCACCTTAGTTCATAGCATCAGAGAATAACAGAATCACAGAGTGGTTGAAGTTGGAAGGCACCTCTGGAGGTCATCTGGTCCAACTCCCCCTGCTAACAGGGGCAAGTACAGCTGGATGTCCTGGATCATATCCAGACAGCTTTTTAATATCTCCAAGGAGGGAGACTCCACAACCTGTCTGGGCAACCTATGCCAGTGCTCGGTCACCCTCGCTGTGAAAAATTGTTTCCTGATGTTCAGAGAGAACCTCCTGTGTTTCAGTTTGTCCCTATTGCCTCTTTTCCTGTTACTGGGCACCACTGAAAAGAGCCTGTCTCTGTCCTCTTTGCACCCTCCCTTCAGGTATTTATGTACGTTGGTGAGATCCCCCTGAACCTTCTCTTCTCTAGGTTAAACAGTCCCAGATCTCAGCCTTTCTTCATATGTAAGGTGCTCCAGACACTTAGTCATATTTGTGGCCCTTCACTGGACTCTCTCCATTATGTCCATGTCTCCTTTGTACTGGGGAGCCCAGAACTGGACACAAGACTCCATGTGTGGTCTCAGTGGTACTGAATAGAGGGGAGGGATCACCTCAATCTGTTGGCAACACTTCTAATGCAGCCCAGGATAGCCTTCTTTGCAGCAAGAGCACATTGCTGGCTCATGTTCAACTTGGTATCCACCAGGACCCATTAAGATGTGAAATGTTATCTCAATCTACCCTAAACTGAGAAATAGATATCCATTTTTGCTTTATTTTTAGTATTTTCAAGAGAAGTGTCAATTTTGAGTACAGATCCAAGTTTGAAGAAAACTATTTCTTGTTTGTATGTAGATCTGAATTTATGACTAACTTTATAAAAAAGTTTTCTTACTAGGAATTAAGCAATAAATGGAACTCCTGGAAGAAGTCAACAGTGTTAAAGTTAATGAGAAAAATCAAATTTTTCTGACAAGATAAACTTTCATTAAACAATTGATACATGCTGTCGTTTCAAGGATTAAAACACGTTAAATCTACCAAGCAGGTAGTCATTGGAATACACTACTATAAAAGCTATATTTTCCAGAAAGCACTGAAATTTAATAGACTTCCTTTATTTGCAAATTCTTTGTTGAAACTTAGCTTTGAATCTCTGGCTTACCAATAAAACCTGGTTAAAACGTTACTACTGTGATTCTTCTTAACAAAAATCTCTTTCCTAGAAACGTCCTCTTTCAACGGACCAAGATTTTTCTTCCAGTAGCATACATTATCTAATCAACTTTCTTTACTACTTTTTCATTATATTTTGCTTAAACTTTGATAGTAAGGTTTCTTGTCCAGACAACAGAATATGTATAATGGTTTTCAGAACAGGGGCTAAACAACTATTCTTGGTCTGGAAAGGGTTTCAATGAATTCAGTTGAATAGTATACTTTCATTTTTAACAACCTCTCTCACACTGAATGTTAGCCTTTTAGGGAGACATTCATCTTATCTAACTTAGTATAGGTGCTTATGTCTCCGTTACTTATCTTAAGTTCTGTTTATAGTGAATGGAGCCAATTATTCACTCTTCACATAAAAATATACATATCCAAAATAAGTTGAACTAATCATTCAATGTAAGTGCATATTTACCTCCACTGATTACACAGAAACCATACAATGTGGGGGTAATTATGTGTAAAGTTAGGCGAGATGGACCCATCCTCTATCGGTCATTTTTTTTTAGGAAATAATCCCATATCCCCCTCTAAAAACAAAATCTAGCAGTTCTTTGTTGTTGTGAGAGAGAAATATATTTGAGAAAATATATTGGAGAAGAACTGACTGTGGGACTAAGACCCACACAAGTTCTAGGGAAATTTGTGAATCTGGATAATGTACTCTAAAAGAATAGAAGCACATTCTAATGATTGATCATTTTTTCGTAGATGTTCCAGACCAGCTCTTACTCTGTCTTTGTGGTGTTGTTTTATGGGTTTTTTTGGTTTTTTTTGTTTTGGGTGGGTTTTTTAGATTTTCTATGTCTTATTTCCAAAAGAATCGTACAGAATTTGCAGAACAAGACATCAATCAGTAGTGCTGTTCATCCTTGAAAGAAGAAGAGGAAACTAAAACAGTGGTATTAAAAGGTCAGAGTACTAGATAGGCATACTTTGCCAAACACATACTTAAAAAATAAATCAGTTCATGAATGCACTCATAAAGAATCATTCAGTGTCACAGTGGTGCATATTGCTATATGCGACCATTATTATGCAAAATATTTTTCATTGTTGTTACCTTGAGTTTCACATTACTTTAACAGCATTTTTAAGTGCACCACTGCTTTGTAAAAAGGAAGAGAAGGAAAGCATATTTACCTGTGTGCCTATTAATAGAGGTAACAACTTTTAGGACAAAATGTTTGCAAACACTGCTTGATTTTTTTTTTTTTTTAAATTAAATATTACCTAATTTTGTGATAGCTTCCTTCTGTATCAATAAAAGTGAACAACTTCTCCTTTTTTTATCTGAGCCTCACTGGATGTGTATCTTTAAATGTGCAGTCTCTAAATAATCTGTTTTCCTGGACTAGGAAGAGTGAAAGGGGTTGACAGAATTCTACTTGGCCTATGAACCTTTGAAATCTCATTAAATCTAAGGGCATTGGGAAAGTGAAAGACAGGGAGACACAACTTTCCATTGTGAAAGAAAGAAAAAAACACTGCTGAATCAAATATTTCCACAGTATTCATAATTCCACAAAACTAGGAAATAAGGAGGTTTTAATCTGTACAAATGCAATTTACAAAAAGGAGGGATCTATCGGGTGCTGGAAAAAAATCTTTAAACTTTTTAAAAGGAATTTAACTTATATTCTCTGCATTTAGAATTTTCATTAAAATATGCACATTAATGTGCCAAAGTTATTAAAGCTATCAATCAGAAGATTTATAAATATGAAGATGTTAAAGATAATTTTAATAAATTACAGGGATGCTAACATCTGATACTACTTATGCAACCAAAAAAATATATCACTTTCAGTAAATTCTAATGCATAGCGATTGAAATTTTGAAATATGTTTGCAGATATGAATGGAAAATAATATTTTAAAGAATCAATTTTTCCAGTCTTATATGAACAACAACATTCAAAGTAATAATAATAATATTAATAATAATAACAACAACAATAATAATAATAATAAATTCTGGAATCCAAATACATCTTTCGGGATGAAATAATTTCACACATATTAATTACCAAGGAACAGTTTCTAAAATAGGATTTAGATAGCTAAACTGAAATTTGAGATTTTTATGTGTCAATTCAAAATTATAATTTTTACTGTTTCTAATGTTTTTGCCAGGAGCACATAAATTCTTTAAGAGCCAGTAAACTTTATCTGGCCTGTTTTATTTGCAAATATAGATGTAACCATGAGGACAGACTATCTTAAAAATTAATCACTTGCTTAAATATTTTAATATATTACATTATATAGAGAGTTGTATACCATTACTTCAGAATATTAAAAGTGGGGTTTTTTTAAGAGAGAAAACAAGCAGTGAGAACGTCTTGAGAAAATTAATGGAAATTGGCAACATTGTAACCTATGTGCAGCTGCTGGCATCACAGGAAATCTTCCATATTTCACTGAAGATATTTATCTTCCGGGGGAAAAAGTGTTTGACATGAAAAAAAAAGGATCACATGTAAACCTTACAATGGTATAAGATCTTACTGCTGTATCCACACAGAACTGGCACAGTGTGCAGAGGACTTCAGTTGCTGCCATAGTAACTATGAATGAGAACAATCAGAAAAACACAAGTAGAAATCTTAAAAATCTGAACTCTTCTCTTAGAGCTCAGACTAGTGATTAATTTCTATGTGAAGTGAGTAAAAATGCATGAATAAATCTCCTCTTTAAATTCTCAACCCATTTATTTGTTACAAGAATAAATTTTCACTCAAAAAGACGATGCCACAAGGTAGCTGACAATTTGTGAACTTCACAACCTGTATATTGGCATTACACTTGAATAATCTATGTATATAAGCTTCCTAATTCAATGGTCTGTGCATCAACATCATTATGATTTTCTGCCAATAAATAAAACTAAAGACTTAATAAATAATTTTAAAGCAGCTTTAATCACAACATTAGGAAATTAAAAAAAAAATCATGTCTCTCAAAGTAACAGAAATAACAAAAAAGACTTAATGGGACTGACTGATTAACATTTCAGGCAATTGATGAAATTCTTCAGAAGTAATATGTGTGTGAATTATGCTCATTAGTGGAAAATGTTAAAAAATTAGAACTGCTGAGATAGGTTGATAATAGAAAATAAACTCACAGATTTTGGATTTTTCTCATTTCTTTTAAATTATTTTTTGAGCTTTCCTGAACTTTGTACATAGGTTTTATTAATTAAAACAGTACTTCTCACTTTTTAAATTAACTTCTTTTCTTAAAAAATTACAATTTCTCCAATATAAACCTATTTTAAACCTTGGAGTTATAAAGTATTATAAAGGAATCTATAGCAGACAGCTTAAAAGTTTGGTGAAAGAATGATCCACACAATTAACTCTTCCTTTGCTTTCAATGTTGCTGATAAATTCAAAAGTGCACCACTATTTGTTATATTAAGATAATACCGTATTTCACCAAAGATAGTGTTGTAAGTGGTTTGAGCTATTATTCTTAAAGCAAGTCTGTGTTTACCGCATAACACACTATTAACGCTTTAGACTCATATAATTCTTAGTATGTGAAACCTTTCTATACAAATAATATATTCATTCAGTCTTTACAAAATATGGATTCATTAGGAAGAAATATTTTGTACTCCCTTTCTCAACAAGATGGAGTTTCTTCACTAATGTCTTTGATTTGTTGTTGAAGTTCTCAAATTAAAATGTGAATCACTCAAAACTCAAAATCACTCTCATTCCCCAGATTAGACCTATAATTATGCACAACTTCATTTTTCTGTTTTCAAGACACTGTAAGAATGTTGCTATTTCTTTCTTTCATTTGGGAATTAGAGAAAGGTTTTATGATAACAAACACACATTAAAACTTCAGAGAATTTTTATAGCAATATCTCTGACATAGACATGAGTGGTAATATACTCTAGTGTTAACACTTCTGCCTGTATGTGAAGATAAAGAATTTCTCACACTTTAATGCTGTATAATACAAAATCCTTATTATTTAATACTTTATGGTAGTTATAAATATGTTAAGTCCTTCAGTGGAAACATGGGAATACTTTGAAAATGGACTCGATGAATAATAGGAGATGAGAAAGAAGGAAAAGATAAGGAGGACACAGACTGTTTAAATAAGATTAACTATTGTTTAGCATGAATATTATGCATAACAGTGTGGAGGATTAAAAAGCCCATACAGAGTAGAAATTCCACATAGCACCTATGCTGAAAATGTAGATAAAGTTTAAATAATGATGAATCGGGATGAGGTTAGGCTCGTGCTCTGGAGGATATATCACTCAGTTGTTCCCTAGGCCTACATACAATAGTCCTGCAACCATGACAGCTAACAGCAAAACTGTTAAACAGCTGAGCTTTTTGTATCACCTTTTCCGTACGGGGAAAGATTAAAAAAAAAGGATGGTGACCGATGCAACATTGAAGGAGACACATTAAAAAATCAGACAGCTAAGATAACTAGATGAAGAAAAAAGAAATCAAAAGGTTTAACATGAATAAGGCAGGGGGGAAATTCCATGAGGGAGAGATAGTACAAGGTGATGGTGGTGGTGACTGTCACCTGTCCTTATCTAAGGTGCCTAAAATGTGTGAATGGTGAATGCATCCTATGCAAGCGAGACTATATAGCAGTCAGTATATACAAGTCTTGTGGTGGCAGGAGCAGGACAGGTCTCTCTCAGGGGGCTGGAGCAGCCTTTGCTGGCTGGAACCAGTTGGAGCTGGTTGCAGGCGGCTGCAGCTGGTTCCCCCTTCCCATTCTCACATTACTGTCGCTCCAACAGGGTGGGTGCAACAACAGCCCTTTGTGTCACGGGGTGGGGGGCACCTGCTGCCTCCCCTGTGGGACCCCCAGAAGGAGCTGGTGGAGAAGGCAGGGGAGAAAACATAAAAACAAAACTGGGTGGACCCAAAGACCAAGGAGGAAGAAACTTCCACCATGAACATCATGTTCCTCCCAGTGAAAGACTTGGGGCAGTGGTGACCTTGATACAAACCCACTTCTCCCTGGGGAAGGCAGACATAGAGCCCAGACAAGCATAGGAAGGGTGAGAGTAACTCCAGAGTAAAAGGATGGACACCAAGAGATCTTTCTATAACAATAATGGTATTATCAGTGAGAGTCTATTGTAATAACCTTATAGTTTGGACTGTGAAAGTTTAGTACTGTTGCAACTGAACTAATAATGACTGTATAGTGTATTTGGATTAGATTGTTAAGATTTTTTTAAACTAACAGTAATTCTTACCTTTATGTCTGTGATGTCCTCCTTTTTGTCCATGACAGAATTTTGAGTGTGACAGTGACTCTCAAATACAGATTAGTAAACAAATACAATAAATGAGAAGAAAGTTAAAATACCTCTGGGTGTTACATCTGACAGTGTTCCTTACAAAATTATAGTGACTCAGTTTTCATTGTTAATTTGAGGTTTCATCAGCCAGAGATAGCCTTCAAACTTTTGTCTTGGGATGGAAATACATATTTGTGTATCTGTATGCATGTGTGGCTGAATGCAGCAGAATAATTTATAGGTGGTTTGCCTTATGTATCCATATCTGTGCTTTCTTTAAATGCTTCTGCAACAGTTAAAGGAATTCAAACATGGGTAGAAAACAGATATGTCTCCAAAAATGAAGGAAGCACATTTGAAAGACAGGAGGTTCCAAATAACTCTAGAAGTATTTTCCTAGTCAACAGTTAAACAAACATGCTAGGGATAAGTAATGTCTTCTATTCCACAGATCAGGTAGATTGGGCAAAAAAAAAGTACAGAAAACTGGAGTGGGTAGTTTCTTTTTTTTATTTTTTAATGAACTTATTACAAAAAATAAGAACCAAGACAGTAGCTAAACAGACCCATTTACTATCTTCCCTTTGCAGCAAGGAGATAATCTTTTGTTAACCATTTATAAAAATTTGATCCAAAGTTATATAATGGTTGGGGAAGGATTCAGCTTGCTCAAAACTCAAGAATAGGATTTAGAGCAAGGTTAGGGTCCTAAAATGTGGATGTCTATCTGACTGATAGATCCCAAGGATGTTTCTGTTATGTGTCAAAGAGTTTTTTACACGACAATCTTTACCATCTTCCCCTTTCCCTCCACTGAGGACGTTGTACTTATATTCACTTTAAACATTAGGTTCACAGAATCACAGGGTGGTTGAGGTTGGAAGGGACCTCTTGAGATCACCTGGTCCAACCCCCCTGCTCAAGCAGGGTCACCTACAGAAGGTTGCTCAGGATTGTGTCCGGTTGTGTACTGAGTACCTCCAAGGACTGAGACTCCACTGCATCTCTGTGCAACCTGTTCTTGTGTTTGACCACCCTCACAGTAAGAAAGTTTTTCTTGTGTTCAGATGGAATTTCATCTGTTTTAATTTGTGCCCATTGCCTCTTGTCACAGCACATTACTGAGAAGAGTCTGGCTCCCTCATCTTTTTTCCCTCCCATCAGGCATTTATACACATTGCTAAGCTCACCCTGAGCCTTTTCTTCTCTAGGCTGAAGAGAGAGTCTTTACAGATGAAGCCAGAAAGATTCACAAATGAACAGTCCAGCAGGAAGCCAGTAAAGAAAGAGAGGTGCTGTCTTCATTTGAACTGGTAATTAATTTATGCTTTGATACATATGAATGAAAGATTTCAACTCTGCAGAGAGCTTCTGCTCACTGTAAATATGGGTCTCATTATCTCCTTTACTGATAAGGGTTTGGAGAGTTTTTCTTAAGGAAATGCAGATGCATTCTCATGGTTGTAGAGAAAGATCAAATGTGTATTTTTAAATGGCCTTAAATTAACATATACAAACATTGCTCTTTTCCAAAATATCTGAATTGCAGAATGGCTTTTGTTATTAAAGAAATCTTATGTATTTAATTTATTAATCCTTGGAATATGATTGTTATCTAAATATTACAGGTACAGATTTTATCCATTTCTTTACAAGTAGAGGCTTATTAACCACTAGTTAATAAAGTACTTATTGTTGAATAAAGACAGTAGACTTATGTCCTTAATGATTTGAAAAAGCTTGAAGACTCCTAATTAATTATAAAGGTCAGTACCATTTTCATATAAGGTTCATTTACAACATTATTTATGGACTCCGAACAGATTGATGGGCTATATTAGATGATTATATACAACTCTTTCATAAACTAATCAAAATCAGAGCTTAAAAAAAATTGATCTTTTTTGCCCTATATCCTTACAGAAAAGGCTGTTACGGAGTTTCACTGATCTGATGGATAGAAAACTTATTCTAAATTTATTCATTTACCAGCTTATTGATGGTACTTCTTGTGCCGGTCCTCTTCTTCATCCCTAGTCTTACTCTGTTGCTTAGACTGCCCATGGAGAACTTCTCAGTGTATGGTCTCTTACAGAGCATTTTCCTTGCATAAGAAATATTCTTTCAGTCTGCACAAATTCAATTTAAATTCATTTTTTCTTGAACACCAGATTTAAGAACTGAACATGGTATTCCATTTGAAATCGCACCAGTGGCATTAACACTTCCCTGAATCTATTGTACTGTATCTTCTGATGTATTTCAGCACTGCGTTTGCTTTTCATACCAGGAACTGTATCATGCTCTTGATTCTGTGCCTAAGATCAGCTGTACTGCTAGATCTTTCTTCTCAAATGGGAACCATTTTGCAGAAATTGTCATTATTTGATCTTAAATGCCATGGCATCTTACTTTATTTTACTAAGTTTGTATCAATTCAAAATATGAGGTTTTCCATGGATAATAGCCCAGTCTTTTTCTGTTGTGACAGTACATCCAGAGTTTATCTTACTGGCAGACTACACCATTCACTCTTCTCTTCGTTGGTCTTTACAAATATTTTATGAACTCCACATTTTTTGTATATATTAACAATTTATGTTAGCAGACTTAAGTCTTTTACATCATAGGTTTCTTGCTGACAGGCTGCTGTAAATACAGGAATCTTTAACAGAGTTAACTAGCATGCACATGAAAGCTCAGTCTGTTCCCATCTGAGGACAAAAGAGTCCTACTGAATTCACTAAGTCTGAAAATAAGGTCTTGTTTAGTTTGGTCCCTAAGGTTTCTTCAGCCTTTTAGGTAGGCTTAGTGTTTGTTTCTTCACTATCTTGTTAGTATCTTTCTGGAAGCATAATATATAAATCAGAATGCATAACTCTAATGCAATTCCAGTTCAGCAACTGATCTGCAGAAAAATATATACTTTATCTCTCTGAGCCTATTACTTGTATAGTCCACATCATAACAGAATCTTTTTGTCATTCTTTCAAATTAATCTTATATACTTTTTTCCTGTTTCACAAATATTTCATATCTGATACAATATCTTGTCTTCATTGTAATCCTGGACTAAAACTATTCAGATAATTTTTTGATATGTTGATCCAAGATCCAGCTCAGTACACTATCCCTTTATGAACTTCAGAAGGCAGTGTCTATGGTGTTAAAGAGGATCAGTATCCCAAAATGAAGCCTACCCAAAAGCACTGTTCAGATAAGTGATGTGTGGACTACATCTGTCCCTTTGTAACTGACAAAAATAATTTGAAGTATGCTGCAGAACAGAGAAATACATTAATGTTGTTATTTAACTGTTGTCAACTTCACAATTTTGTAAATGAGGCCTGAACTGTATCTACCTAGCTCTGACTGACTAGGTCATTCAGATATGCAAGGGAAAGAAAAAAAGGAGCTCAGATTGCTGCTAAATTTCTATCCTTGTAACACATTTGAGGTGGATGCTAGGAGGTGACAGTAACTCAGGTGACAAATCCTATTTACAGTTAGATATAGGGAAAGGCAAAGACATTGGCCTAGGTAAATAACAAGGCTTTTGGTAGCCTATGGGAACATTCTAAAAGTTACAAAACAATAATAAAACAATCAAGCCTTGAGGGGTGGAGAGGCAGGATACAGCGCAGAGGAGTGCAGGCCTGGGGTGAGAAGAGATGGGGCACAGGCTGGCACCGGAGACCCAATGGCTATAAACAACTCACTAGTGGTTAGTTAAAGAAATGCAGACCTGGGGCTGGCCAAAGCTAGTTTTAGGGGTAACAAAGAGAAAAAAAAAAAATATGCAAAGTCTGCAAAATTCACCACATACTGTAAATTCAGATGTAACATTGAGTTAATGCAGAATGAGAAAAGGTGTAAAAAAGTCTTAGCAAACTTATAAAAGTCTGCCCAAGTGGGTCATAGAGTGACAAAGAATAAACCATTGACACAAACATCATCTTCCTCCCAGTGAGGACTCTGGACAACTCACCATAACATCTCCCCAGCACTAGACTCAGCCATTGGCCTGGGATCCAGAGGAAAAAGGGAGCGGTGAGTCCAACACCAGGAAAAAGGACAGAAACTAAGTGTCTATATAATAATTTAAACTGTATTATTTTTTTATTATTATTATTATTATTATTGATACT
>VYZW01021848.1:0-21739 GCA_013401315.1 Balaeniceps rex
CTTGCTCCAGTGGCTTTACCGTGAGATCCCAGTCTCTTCATTCTGTTGGAGGAACCGATGATGAAAGTAGCAGCTCTCGTAAGCAGCCGCCTCCAAAACCTAAGCGAGACCCCAACACCAAACTGAGCATCTNTTGATAATCTTGCATTTAAGGATTACCTTATGTTTCCCCATCTGTGTAACAGTGCCAGCACAGATATTCTAGATCACTGTTGTCCAAATTTTGGACCAGTGGGTAATTGCCAACCTTTGACATTTCTCACAGAACCGTACCACTTATATGGCCTGGTTATATACTGGGGAATGAGTTGAATTTATTCAAAAGGAAGGGAAAAAGATTGCTATCAGATGGCATGTAGGACAATGTTATCTGCACGCCAGCCAAGGACCGCTCACCATACCACTAGCACTGTGCAAACCACAGCTTTGGAAAGGGTCCTCCCAACAAAGAAGTGAAGGACAGAAATTATTAAAAAAATACTGCATGGCCCTGAAACTCTACAGCAAGGAAATATCATCCAACGGCAAGAATTGTACCTGAGATGATATAATGATTGCCCAAAGCTTCTGTTTGCATATGAGTCTACATTTTCTCTTCCCATTCCTCCCAGTTACATTTCAGCCAATGCAGCATTCAGAAGAAAATAAACAAATGTTTTGAATAAGGATATAATTTCCTTACTCTGAACTACTAAAGATGAGCTAACGCTATAGGGATCTTCTCCTTCCTTTCTTCCATGCTGGAAATGCATTTTGTGCAGCAGTAGGACCAGCTGTACTCCCTGCTAGGAGAAATCAGGATAACTCTGCTTCACAGTGTGAACTGTAAGAAGGAACCCTTAGGGACAAATGGTTTTGATCAGTGCTGGTCTTTCCTGCTGCTGTGTTACGTACCAGTTTTGACATCCCATGCAGTATGTTGTGCTCTTAGTGTGTATCCCTTTTGCTTGTTGTTGTGGCCAGAAATACTTGTTAGTTATATTCATGCTACAACCCCTTTTAAGCAAATCTGATTTTAAGAAGTCATCAGTGATAACAAAGATGCAAAGGAATGCATAATTCAACTGGTGGCACATATGTCTACGATTGCGAGGTTGAACGCAAACACTGAACAAAACTGTAGATTTATTTATGCTGTTGTTGGTAGTTATTTTGCACATGACATTTACCATTACTTCCATAGCTTGTCCCCTACAGTGACCATTATATCAACTCCACTGAACAGACTAACATGACAAATCCAAGCATTAAGCAGCTGCCCTTAATAAAAGCAGTTTACCACAATTTTACTGGACCAAAGCCTACACAGAAACCATTCAGGTTTGTGCCACAGACAGATTTAAAATCTCATATCAGAAAGTCTTACAAGGCTTTCATTTAATACAAAAAGAGAATGCATGGCACAGACTTCACGGTGTGATATGCTCTGAGGTGAAAGGCAGGAGCTCTTAAGTTACTCAAAAGTTCTTTTTAAAAATACTGTATTTTAAAATATTGTTATAATTCTTTAATATATTTTAGTACTCTTTCTTCCTGAGTCTGTACAACCAGAATTACCAAGGCTAAATGAAGTTTGTTTTGCAGACAGGGCAGTAAGATAGGCTCTAACTTTTTCTGACTTGTTTAATGAATATTCCTGCAAGAGTGCATTGAGTCAAACAGTATATTGTGCTCTTTGGTATAGCTGACCTTGGCATTATCTCTAAGATGATTAGGAATGAGATGTTTTACATCTATGCCCCAGCCCTTTTCCTCATTTAATGAGAAGCAAGAGACTTTGACAGCCTTAAAATAGCAATAATAATGATAGTGATAACTGAAATACATAGATGTATTTTACCAATCTCACAGAAGTTATGGCAGACTCCTTAAGCAGTCTGCGTCCTCTTGAAACTAGATCTTCTTCAGCATTATTACTATGGAAGGTTCTGAAAATTTTGCTTCCTTTCCCTAATCTCTTCCTGCCATCTGATATTTGACACCAAGGACGTGATATGTAGTCATGTCCCTTCTGACAGATTTCAAAGTTTGAAATTGATTGACATTTCTGTTTCCAAGGCCAAGTACTACTTTGCCTCCTCCCACTCTGCGCAGATTGAGCTTGATCTATCCCATCACTTGATGGTTATGAGTGGCATCTGTGGTATTGTAGCAGTGTTCACTTTGGATAATCTGTATGACAATGGTACTACTACACCATCGTACTAAGTATTGCAGAGCGCCTTGGATGTATTGTTATAATCAAGAGCTGAATATTCATAGCAAGATCTCTGGAAAGAAGTCGTGAATAAGTAATACCTCATCACTACCATAAAAGGTAATACTTAAATGTTACCTTTTAGGGTGACTAAATGCCTTCATGGAATATTGAGAATCTCTATGATACTTAATATATGACCTGTATTATATTTCATTCTGCTGGTTTATATGTAGTGCAGCAATGGGCACTTTTAGACTATCATGAAGTAGTTCCTGGACATTTTGAATTGACAGAACCCTTTAACCATACTGTTGTTTTCGTGTGTTCAGAGTATCTGCCCTGTTTGTATGTGTCTAGTTTTATATGTGCCAGACTTATAGGGGTTTCACCAAAGAGTTTGATACATAGAAAGTAAGATCAGATTGTAGGGTTTTTTTGAAGTAAGCAGTAAAATTTTAAAGTCTGAGATATACTCAAAGGTGGTGCAATATGGTGTTTGGATGAACAGGCTGGATTTCTAAAATGATTTGTTGTCACCAGGAGAGGCTTTGTTATCGCCTGTGCACCCCAAGGTAACATGTTTGTTTTGATGGAAGAATTTTCACAGTCATCATCTGGCTAGCATAGGAATGCTTATATAAACTCTGTGGTCATACATTGATGAGGACATCTAAAGATGAGCAGAACCAGATGAAAGTCAAAGTTCATCTGCAGTATTGATTTGATACAAGTATTAAACCAGCTTTGTCCCAGAATATGAAATTATTACTGTTTCTCTACAATTAATTCCCAGCAAATTCAGTATCTGAAATTGTGTCTAGCTCAAAGAAACCTGTGAAGCTCTGATTCTGCCAGTCTGTTTTTTATGCGCAAGTGGTTAAGTTTTTCCATATCTAGTAGTTCTCATTCTAGTAACAGTCTTTGAATTCAAGAAATTGTAAATCTGTATCTTTCCAATTTCAGGTGAGATAGTCCATAGGATACAATATTCATGTTCTCCTAGGGAGGTCTTTGGAAGATCAAGTCCAAGAACATGCAGGTTTAACTTTCAGTCACTGTTGTCCGTATTGTACCCAAATATTTGTATATGCGTATGTCTCACACATTTGCGTGTGCTTGTGGTATTTGCAGGCTGAAGGGCTACAGCTTTTTCCAGGAACTATGGAAAACAATGATGAAAACCCCTATTGTTTCTCCATCAACTATTACGGAATCTCTACAAAGGACTTGTCACAAAATTGTTCCCAGCTCCGTTTTTTTTGTGGCAATGCAGAATAATTCAGACTATAATGTCTATTGTCTGACCCTGTGGCTACTTTAAAAAGGAATTTGCTGCATTTCCTAGGCAACCAGGGACAGCCTCACCACTCATTTTTATTAAACATGTTTACTTTTTGCTTTTTGAGAATGATCCAGTTTATACAAACAAAAGCAGTTACGGTGGTAACTTTTATTCTTTTTCTGATCGTGGTAAAGTCAAAATATTGAACCTATCCCATCATAATAACTAGATTGTATTTTGATCCCATCATAACATTAGATTGTATTTTGAATATGAGTGTGACTTTACCGCAGAAGTAAGTGGCAGAAGAAATTTGGTCATGAGGTTGAAAGACCTTTTCCTCCTGAAGCACAAACAGCGTCAGTAACAGCCACACCGGCTCTGTACTCTTTTCATATAAGTGCTCTTGCTTCCAAATTTGTGGGAGAGTGAGAATCTTCTTTTAAGTTGCGATGACACATATTAACCCTCTCTCATTGTGCAGCAGTGTGTTAACGCTTCGGTTTGTGTGTTTCATCCCAGCCTACCTCGGCTCTGCCTGAAAGAGCACTCTCCAGCTTGAAGGCCTCATTCTCCTTAACTTGACTTCGATTTTGTTCCTGTGTTTCCACACTTTCGTGTCCCTTCTGATGCTTCAATATTCCTTTTTTATTCTTCCAGCTACCTCTCACATGCACCCACTGAACGCCTTCCACCCAATGCATTTGTCCTCCATGACAGATTTCTAGAAAGTTGTTTTTGAAAACGTGGGTTGTCTTTTCTGCAGAGTTTTCAGACTCTGGTAGGAACAGCAAACAAATGTAGCTGTGTCCCATACATCACACATTGGAAGTGAGAAGTGAACTGAAAAGGGTAATTTTAAATAACATTTTAGCGTGGAAGGCATATCTAATCTTGATCCTGAAAGGCTCTTTATTGAGAAAATGCAGGAGTTTAATTAACTGATGTGCTTTCGGTGCCCAATCTTACAGAAAAAGGAATTAATAAAACAGTGTAATTGGTGAGTGTAACCAGCTTCAAGCAGTGTTTTTTGATATGATCACTGCATGTCCACAAGAAAGATTCACAGATCTGCTGCAGTGCAAACATAAATGAAGAGGTGTAAGTGAGTTGCATTTTGAAAGTTAACTTTTTGTTAAAATTCTGTTTAGTAATATGGATGATGACTACATTATATACATATATGCACATAAAATATATATAATATAATTTATGTATACATAATATACACATTTATGCATAATGAAAATGCAAGTTGTATGTGCTTGCATGTACATACAAACATGTGCACACAATTGCAAATTAAAATTCAGAGTAGCATTTTCAAAATGCTGTTCATGGTTGTAATTCTGCTCCTGCCAGAGCCCATGGGAAGTTTAGGTCTGACACGTGAAAACACCTGCAGGGATCCCCACCTCTCGAACCCACTCAATTTGTTTAGTGTTTTCCTTCTGAGTGTCGTGTGTGGAAGAAGATATCCTTCTTGCTGCTTTCTAAGCCCATGCAGTGGAAGCCTCTCTCTTGCTCAGCAATCTCTAAAGGTGGGCAACTTGTAAGGAAAATTTTCCTCTGGAGAAAAGCAATTACAGTAACTGTAACGGGGATTACAGTCCAGCTGGTCTCTCTCATAAATCTAGTTTTCTGTCAGCTAGACTGGTGACTCTGCATTGTAAACTTGAACTTTTGCTACTCTCATTAAACAGAACTTGGATTAAAGGGATTTAGCACTTTTGTTGTTCTTGCATGGTGCTGGTTTCCTTTTATTTCCTACCTTCACGGATAATGTATTTAACCTGAACTTTGAAATGGTGTCCTCTGCAGTAACCATGTCATGTCCTTCCTTATAGGCAGATTCCTCGTCTTTTCATCCGTGCCTACTAAAGGGAGATATATCACTAATGAGCCCTATTCAGACCTAACAAATCTAAAGGGACTGACAGATGAGCTATGGGCAGTTTAAGATGCTACTGCTTCTGGGCTGCTTGGCCTCCTGCCATATGTGACAACCTGGTGCTGATATAGCAGAACGCAATATTTTAGGGATGTGTCTTTGAGACATGGGTGCTGCTGCACCACCCTGCTGCTGGGCTTGAGCTGTGGCAGGGGAGTGGGGCAGGCAGGTCTGGTGAGAAGCATCCTGCGACAAAGTCTGTCAGAGCCCTGCGCAGCGAGCATGAAACTCATGTGGATGGCTCTTGCAACGCTCTCCCTCTTAGCGAGGGCCAGTCATCACTGTGGCCTGCGATGCTGCTGCGATGCCACCGCAATGCCAGGGCGTGGGTCTGAGAACAGGGGAAAGGCAGGCTGCGTGGCTGTGGCAGGACAGGGTGTGCTGTCTCCTGAGGTCCGAGGCGTCCTTCCAGGGCATGGGCTCTGTCGTGGTTTAGCCCCACTCGGCAACTAAGCACCACGCAGCCGCTCGCTCACCCTCCCCCTCCCCGGTGGGATGGGGGAGAGAATCGGAAGGGCAAGAGTAAGAAAACCCACGGGTTGAGATAAGAACAGTTTAATAATTGAAATAAAATAATAATAATAGTAATAATAATAATGATAATAATAATAATAATAATTGTAATAAAAAGGAGAACGAGAG
The DNA here is from genome assembly GCA_013401315.1 of Balaeniceps rex. NCBI lineage: Eukaryota > Metazoa > Chordata > Aves > Pelecaniformes > Balaenicipitidae > Balaeniceps > Balaeniceps rex. The sequence continues at coordinate 6,076 of VYZW01021848.1, forward strand.
AGACAAACAAAACCCAGGGAAAAGAAAACAAGTGATGCAACCGCTCACCACCCGCCGACCGACACCCAGCCAGTCCCCGAGCAGCGATCGCTGCCCCCCGGCTAACTCCCCTCGGTTTATATACTGAGCATGACGTCATATGGTATGGAATAGCCCTTTGGTCGATTTGGATCAACTATCTTGGGCCGTGCCCCCTCCCAACTTCTTGTGCACCTGGCAGAGCATGGGAAGCTGAAAAAGAAAGTCCTTGACTAGTGTCAGCACTGCTTAGCAACAACTAAAACATCAGTGTGTTATCAGCATTCTTCTCATGCTAAATCCAAAACACAGCACTATGCTAGCTACTAGGAAGAAAAGTAACTCTAACTCAGCTGAAACCAGGACAGGCTCCTCAGCCAGGTGCTCAGCTGGAGCCCCCATGTGTCATTGTGCCTGAGAGGCCTGAGTGCTTGCATGTTGTGCACTGTATGTTTTTTAGCTCATTTTCCTCTTTCCTACGGCCTGCTCTATATTTTAAGCACAGCATTTGGACCCAAGAAAAGCTGCAGCTAGTGTTCACGTTAGCCATATAGGTACAGTGCAAGCCGGTATTCAGCCATGTGTAAAGCAGTGTCTGTTTTCCTTCACATACCTTAATCTGATTCTTGATCTTAGTGCTGCATTACTCATTATTTTTTGTACACTGTAATGTATCTCTTGCAGACTGTGAGGCTTGAGAGGGCTTAACTTGAAACTGCACATTGGGAGGAGGCAGCTGGCAATGATGGAGGGAAAAGTCAAAGCCAGCGTCAGAAAACACATGCCCTGTTGTCAGTAGAGTGAGATGGAGTTGGCTCTTAACTACCATACATGACTCCAGAGAACTGCCCTGCGTGTCCAGGTGGCACAGGGATGGATATATGATGCCTTCAGCAGCACTAGAGCAATGCAGTTTCTCTGCTAGAAACCTAGCACTTCTTTCCTTTTGTTCAGCCCTGCATCTTGGCAGCTTCCTTGCGGCTGCAGTGGTTAAAAGGCTGGAGGGCAGCACTGCCTGACTTTGCTGTGGGACTGCCCAGCAGTGCCTCTGCTCTGTGTTTCGCCCCTTTCGTTGCTGAAGCAGCTTGTTCCCACTGACCCGCGCTCTAGCAGGAAGGACATGGCAAAGATTTCAGTCTGTTCTCCAGCATTTAATAGTTCAGAGATTTTCAAAGGCTTTGCTTTTGGGATGGGGTGGTAGTTTTTCAGTGTTTTGGCGTTTGATTTTCTTTGCTTTTGCTGAGATTTCATTTTGCCCCTCCCTGCAAGTGAGTTGGTTTTCAGATTGCAGCTCCCAGAGCTGGGTTACTTTCCTGTGCGTACCACCTCCTCCAGCCCTTCATCTTTTCAGGTCTGTTTTCTGCTCCCTCAGATAAGGGAGGGCAAGGGGGAAGGAAGGAATGAAAGCAGCAGTTCTTATAGCTGTTACAATAGCTTTCTGCGCAGAGCAATGAACACAATGTGATTTTTGGAAGGATTTATAAACAAGTTTTGAAGCCACAGAGGGAGTATGTTCTTACCCTCAAGGCACATATGCATACTCATTAACGTTAATGGAAGCTGCAAGCATTGAACAGAAAATAGACTATGCAGCGGTAAAAGACATAAAGATCTAGTTACCCACTTGGGAATTGCATTGTGCCCGAGACTTGGCAGTTGCTACTTTAGCTATGTTGTGCTAGTCTATCCTGTGTACTTAGTGTCCTTTTTTTTTTCTTCTTAATTTAACAAAGTTGCTTTATATATTCCTCATCTTTCTTTTCACATTAGGATGTTGCTTGTTTGCTGAGAGACACTGCACCTGTGTAAAAAAGCACAAAATTAAATGTGCAGCCCCCCTGCAGTACAGATAGCTCTCTGCTGTCAAGGGTGATGGAACCTGTGATGTTCTTGATAATGGAAAAGCCTTAATAATGTGAGTTCAGGGAGTGTTCTGCTGATTTACCAGACTGACTACAAATGCAGCCAGTCCAGGAGGAGGCTGCCTGCGCTAAGCTGAGGCTACTAAGCCCTGCTAAACACTTGTGATTCCTGCTGAACATGTGGGCTTTTCTGCACTATGTACCCCAGTACTCCAGGGCTCAGGAGAGGTTATAAGCCTGGTTGCAACCTCAGGCCCAAACTGCGCTTGTGAATTCACACCATTGTGTCCCGGAATTAGCAAACCATCTAGGACCTCAAAGCATTCTTGCGTATAACGCAGACATGCTGAGTAGGAGACTTCCTCCAGGCTGCTGCCACCCTGAGGTCCGCTGACTGTATAGGGCCACTGTAGTCCCTGGACACGCCAACAATGTAAGTAAACGTGAGCCACTTTTTGCCACAATTGCATGCAGTCAGCTGGGATCTAGGAGAGAGTATTAGCACAGGTTCCACATTGTATGAAAGTCACTAGGCTGCTTTTAGAGCCAACCCAGCCCTGGAAGTACTTCAGCTGTGCTCTTGAGGTATCTGAATCAATAATCTTTACCAGAAAGACCACAATGAAGAGAGAGTCTCTGAAGAAAGCTATCATGTGGGTGCTCTTGTCCACTGCATGGTTAATTTGCAACCTCAATAGACAGCCCCTATGTAACTGGAAGGCTATAGTGTCAATAAATCCATTCATTATTGTCAGGTCACTGTATGTCAAGCCTTGGAATACTGCTAGAAAAAACTGTAAGTCATCATATTTGTGACTGTATTTCATTTTTTATTTTGTTTATACCTCAGGGAACCATAATACTGGGCCTTCTCAGCATTTCCACCTGTGAGTTGAAATACTATGAAATGTTAGATTCTTGCATTATTTTGCACCACTGAATGACTCTCAAATCAGGGCCAGGAGAGGGAGGGGAGGAGAAATACAGGTAATTCTCTTGCCTCATTTTGACAGCCCTTCAGAATTAGTTAAGTAAAACAAAATGCCCATGAACCTACAAAAATAACAGTTTTGGAATACTCATACTACACTTCTGTTTTCCATACTGTCTTTGGCATTGTCTGTTAAAGACATTGTGGACAAATGACTAAGGCTTGAGGGATCAGACTGAAATCCTAAAGTCCCTGTTTACTCTCAGAGCTGGTCTGTGATAATAGAGATGTCTGGCAAAACTCATTTGGAATTAAAGGAAAAAACACAAAACAGCTGCGCTTTTTATTCCACAGCAAATACATTGGATTTCCACCTCTTTGTCGTACCTTATTTTTAGCTCATGCCCTAATTCTGTTCTCACTTAAACAACCAAATGAGACAAATCCTTATGGAGTGAAGCGTGACTGAGCTCTCAAAGCATTTCCTGCCAAGAGGTTGATGCTGGGGGGGCCAAGCACCCTACATTCACATTGGCTTTACTGGGAACGCACAGTGCTTAGCAGAATCACGCCCCAAGAGATTTAAGTATGGCTCCAGGTGAGATCCGGTCATGGCTATCCTCTGTTTCATTGGTAATTTCTTTCTAATGACTGTTTGAATAGAGTAGTCTTGGTTGGTGCGCTCGTTTGCTGCTTTCATCTCTTCCACTTGGCTTAATGCTAGATGACATCAAGCAACATATGCCTGACATGCTACAACTGTGTTTGGCACTTCATGTTTTTCACTTCGTACGTGTGCAAACAGTGCTGTGTTGGGATAATGTGCACAGCAGTGACAGCTCAACAGAGCACAGCTTCCTTTTTGCAATGCCATCAACTTGCCTAGAGGTCACAGTGTACCAGCCTAGGCTTTTCATAGATGCACGAGGGAAAAAAAAAACAAGCATACACAAATTTTTGTGCTAATTTTAGTTGCCATGTCTTTGAACTGCTGGCACGTCAAACAAGAAGCACATCCCCCGAAGTCCAGTGTGATTTGCAGCTGGCTTGCTGGTTCAGGGTGGGGGGAGGCTTAGCTGTGGGAAGTAAAAAGCTGGAGCATGGTGTACTTGACATCATCAAGAGGCATAGCTTAATATCCATTTCCAGTGCAGTGGTATAATATCTGCTATGGCTTCCATCATTTCTCTGAGATAATCATGAATAATACTCTGCCTTCAAATTCACAATCAGCTTGCATGTAACAATTGAATAATTCCAGCGCCTCTTATGCTTAAAACAAAAGCAGTACTGCAAGTACAGGACTCTCTGAGCATAAACATGCCTGGAAAAACTCAGCTCTGTGTTGGGAGCAATATAACCTTTGGGTTGTTGGCCCTAACAGTGCTTTGTGGGATGAAGAAGATTCCTGGCGTTTTCCCCTCCATGCATGACTGCAAAGGGAGCTGTCTCACATTTCCCCTTGGTAGAATACTGAAGGATGTCTTGGCTATAAATCTTGCTTTAGGATCAGTGTGATGATGCCACAAGTCTCCTCAATTGGGAAAGTTTTAATGGGGTTAGGTTTTTGCTTATGACAATGGAAGTCTCTTAATACTTGGATTTTAGTGAATAAGATGCTAAGTAACCCTTTTATTAAAAAAAAAAAAAAAAACCACAACCAAAAAAAGCAAGCAACCAAATGTGCACCAAGCACAAACTTGAAGCGATACCACTAGTGTGGATTCAAAAACTTGATAATATGTCTAGCCTGTTTATGTTTTTAAATATGAGGTTTTTGCAAACAAAAGCGTGGAAGCTCAAGGTATTCTATGATTCTGAATTATTTGTTATTTTCTGTTAAAGATGAGATAATTTTTACAGCTGTTGTGGATAAATATCTGCAGTGACTAATTGCCAGAAGATCCCAGTTCTGCAAATACATGCTTGCATGTGAGTAAGTGTTATGCTAAATGGAGACTTCTGTAAATAATACTATCTCCCAGTGGTGTAAGTGGAGGAACAGGGCTCTTCACAGCTCTGCCACTGGCTCGGATGACCTTGAGCATTTCACTTGGCTCTCAGTGTCCCAGATTCCTCCTTTGTAAAACAGAGATAGTGACAGCTTTGTTTTGTGAGGTAGTTTGCAATCAACTTATGATCCGAGTATTTCTGCTCACAGTCAAAACTTGGGCTAATGGGACATATGTGAGTGCTTTTGTGAACAGCACTGTAGAAAGAGGCTTTTCAGCAGAGAAGGGAATAGTGAAAAAGACTGTCCTTGCTTAATGTGAAATTCCACGTATCTGGCAGGGTTTCATTTGTGAACTCAGGGCAGTCACTGTGGAAACGAGGACTTCAAGCAGCTTCTCAGCATAGGAACTGCTCAAGTTCCCTTTCCCAACCTCCTGTTGGTATCACTGATGCTGCAGTTCATGAATAAGGATGGCAAAATCTGGGCTGCGATTATGGTTCAGCTCTGTGAAATACTGAATGCCATCGGTTTACAGCACAGACAGTCCCAGGAGATGGTTGGTAACAACCCCGCTCAGAGCTTAGTAGGCTGTTCTGTGCTGTCCTGTACCAGAGCCTGTGCCTCAGTGGTATGGATGGATTCCTGCAAAGAGCTTTGCTTCCGAGCAACAGCAAAACAAAGCAGGCTGTAAACACTGGGTTATAGCAATAGCTTCTCATTTCCTGCAGTGGTGCAACTGCTCAAAGTATGGGTGCATCCCTATGCCTTGGTGACAGTGGGAGTAGATGTTAGTTCAGTTAGTTCATGGGGAACTTCAACAGCTGCAAGATAGGATAAAAAGCAACATTTCTTGCAATCAAAAGTTGCTTGGCAAAGGAAAGGATAAAGATATGTTATCTGAGAAAGCTGACTGGGATAACAGTTTCAGTGGTCACTGGCTTTTTAGTGGCAAAACCAGCACTGGCTTGCCCCTACACCCATGCCATTGCATTCTGCACTTAGCTGAACCATTAGGGCCGGCTTACGGGCTGCGCTGTAAGGTTGGATGGGTCCAAATTGTAAGTAAATGGGAAGGAGAAGGGAAAAATGGAAGGGAAGGAGAAAAAGGGGAAGAGAAGAGGAGGGGAGTGCTATGTGTGTGCTCACTGCAAACACAGGGTGGGAGAGAGAAGGGGAAATAATAACACAGTTCATTCATGTAAAGAGCTTTTGGGAGCAAATGATAATCTTGGCTCTCTCTCCAGTCATACTCTGGTAGTTGATGCCTGCTTCCCTTAGATGTTGGCTAAGATCTTTTAGCCTCTGATATTGCTCTTGCTTTAATTGCCTTTCATTTACCTCATCTTTCCAAATGTTTTTGCTAGAGAGCTCCACTTTTCCCCATTGTTCCATCTTCTGTCTTCTGCTTCTTGGTCTTTTTTCTGTTTTTTGTAGGATGCTAGTTTTTAATCGTCTCTTTCTTGTTCCCACTAGTTCTGCCTGTGAATTGAACTGAACAGGTTCTGCAGTCATGGGTGAGGTAGGAACAGCTTCTAGCAGCGATTCCTCTGTTCCTTTTTGTGCTCCATCTTTGTCTTTTCGTCCTTCGTCTCACTTCTCAGGTGGCACAATGAGGTTAAGCCTGGCATTTGAAACAGGAGAGGGGCCTCCCAAAGCTTGTCTGGAACTGCGTACATCACTGTCAAAATGGTACTGTACACTGCAGCCATATCAGGTGAATTTATGGTGATTAGGCCCGGCTGCATGACCCTTATAGATCAACACTATTATAGGCTCTACTGGTTTCACTAGACCACTCTGCAAATGAATGCAAGATGAAATGATAGATGCCAGGCGCACAGAGAAGCTCTGAGCGGGAGGCAGCTGATAACGTGTGGCTTGTCTGTAATTTTGTCAATGCTTAGAGTTGAGGAGGAGAGAGGAGTCACCCCTGTGGAGATGGAAGTAACATGAATAGCTGTGGGGATCTTTTCCTAAAGCCGATTACACTGAGTATTTCAGTAACGCTCAGCCTCTGACCACAGAGCTGTTACATCTCCAGGCACAGCTGCCTGCCTGTGAGCTGCTCTGACAATGCTCTGTCCACTTCAGCTATCATCGTATTCACCCAAAAGGTGCTCAGTGACAACCTGCAGGAACTGCTTCTGAAGGGTCACCTTGTGTCCTTTCGGTAGAGGCAAAAGTGCCCCTTTAGATGAACTCTTGTTCATGGGGGCTTATTTGCTTTCTCGATGCTCCTGCTGTGGTGACTCATTTGACCCGTGCATCAACCTTGCGCTTTGTTTTGAAATGTGAGCTCCATGGCGGAAGGGCTGCCGGATGTGTCATTCAGCAGCACCAAGAGGCTTTTTATACAATGGCCTCAAGGAAGAGAATTGTACAAAGCCCACAAAATTTCTGGGGGAGAGGAGGTTAGAGGAATCTGTTAGTTCCCTATCACTAGTGGGAGATGCTGAGGAAACGCAGGAGCATTTGTGGGGCTGCCGTGCCTGTGGAATAGTTGGACACAGTATGTTTCATGTTGGAGTCCCCAAGAGGTCAGTATTATGCACAATATCACCTCGGTAGGTCTGCCAGTTTGATTTAATGGGCTGCAATTATTTTAGAAGCTTGGCAAACAGATTGCTACTTATGTAAGCAAATAATGGATTTGACCTACTTATTGTATCTGTAAGTAGAAGATAGGCATTACTGTGGATCTAAAAAATGAAGAGTCTCATGTCTCCGGATAAATTACTCAAGTCTTTGCATATAGTCACCGCTAGTGTTCTGGAGAGGATGTTTGTGAACCAAAGCAACAATTAAATCAAGTGAGCAAATACAGACTATTTTTCTAGACAAATGAAGTAGGTGAGCTAAACTTACAGTTTCATTAAGCATTTGCTCTTTCTCTAGCTTGATTTCGTTCTTTCCCGTTTTCCCTGTAAATCATTTCAAGAGTCCACTATTTGGGTGCAGGTACTGGATTTAGAAATCACCCAGAGCCAGGAACTCTTCCAGAGATCAGTTTCATTCAGTGTGCCTATGAGTACTGGGTCAGACAGCCTCTGTACCGTACCTTCTCCAAGAAGTTCATGGAAGTCCAGCAAGTGATTTCCCACATCGTCTCTCTCAGCTATGAGAGCTAGTAATCAATAGCAGTGGTGTTCCTGTGGAGCCAGGAGTTGTATTCAGGCTGGAGTATGCCTCTGTTTACACGACCATTGCCAAATGATATCACAGAGGCCTTCAGTGCCCTTTGGGCAGCAGATAACAGACAAATAAGCAGCTCAGCCCTCAAAGGCTTACTGGTATCATAGTGGTGCCCACTACATACCAAGCTCATATGATGTAGGTGTCTAAGGCATGTGTCAGTGGGACTTAGCTCTTCACACATACCCAGAAGCATCCCTTTCTGAGCAGAAGAGAGATCTTTTCTTTCTGCAGGTCAAAAGAAATGCTGCTGCATTTGCAGTCATCACGTGGCACAGCTGGTAGAAACTCAGTCAGACACAATGCAGAGCCTCACCATCTTCTGCGTGATATTCGGGGAATGCGAGATGGGTAGCTACAGAGAGGGAGAGGGGGCAGCTCGCGCGGGATGACAGCTATATGAGAACTGGGCTCTAATAGCTGCACCGCAACAAAGATGCTGGGTGGCGGGGGCTGATGTCACCCATCGTTCTCAGTGTGAGATGCAGTCAGTTTGTGGGTAGCTGTAAGAATAGAGCGATAACAGTTAATTTACAGTAAAACAGTGAAAGCTGTTCAGGTTTCATCTCCAAGATGACAGTCAAGATACCATAAATGTTGCTTTAAAACTGAAAGGCTTTACTCATGTTGCTGATCTGTGGCTGTTTTTCTTGTGACCATATTTAACTCTTCAGTGCTCTGACTCTGTATAGGTTGCTGCAGTAGGGCGCTACAGCCACCAACAAAGCACATACACTTTGTAAATTAATTTCTCTGCAAGCACGATTCAGTAGTTCTATTGGCACACTCTTTGTGTAATTCATCTAATGATGCTTGCGATTGATAAATTCCCATGCCAATTGCCTTTCTATATCTAGAATTCCTTCAGATTATATACAGTTACAGAATTTTTTATTGCTATTGTTGCTCTGGCTGCAGAATCTGTTTTGCATATGCAGACTGCAGGCTAACTGAAACAGAACAAACCAGCACTTCAGTAATATTGGTTGCATGTGTGGGCAGTGTGAGGATCCTTCATGCGCATTCCCACTTCCCCAGTAATCCTCCCACCTCTCCCTCCTCAGAGCCTGCTTCCACTGGAACTGCTGTAACTTACACCCATGTAATGCCACAGATCCTGGACCTTTGTTTCTGGGCATATTAGTTCAAGGATTTTTTTCTAAATGGATACTCAGAAATCATTGCAACCTAAAAGAAGTTGCTGTGAGATTTTTTGTTCACCTCTATTTGCACTCAGTTCATCAGTTTTCCTGTAAAAGGAGGATGATTCAAATTGACTTTTCTTTTCTTACTTATCTAAAATCTTGCCTTTTCTGCCTTTCCAGGGCTGTGCCAACTGACAATAACTTTTAGCTTCAGTGAATAGTACAGAAAGGCTTGATTGCAAATAAGTTGTAATTATTTCTCAAACAATCTCTCTTCTTTTTTTCTTTGCCTATTTAATGTTATCTGGAAAAATCAGGGACATCAATTACTCATTCTTTAAAAGAACTAGGATGTGAAGTTCAAAATATATGAAAGCATGAGGCTGGGCATTCAGAAGGAGACTTAGTCGCTGTGTAATTTTGTGAAAGCTTTTGGAGACCTTTTCACTGTGGGAAGGGGTAATAAGCAGAGCTCAGTGTGTCAGGCGGATGCACAGAGAAGTGGAGAGCTATGGAGGAGAAAACCTGGAAGTCAGTCTGCTCTGGAGTGTGGCAGTTTGGGGAGGGACTCTCTCCAGCATGCTGATACTCCGAAGTTTTTGAAATGTCCTGGCATCTCTGGATCTGCCCTTGTCTTGATAATGCAGAGCAAAGGGCCTGCAGCCCCTGCCATGCTGGGAGGAGGCTCTGGCGGCGGGGCAGTTAGTGCAGTAGGCTGGCTTTTGTGAATCCCAGGCAGGTGTGGCTACCTTGGCATATATAGTATGTAAGGAGCCGTGGTGCTGGGGCTGAGAATTTGGTTTTGTGGCTCAGATACACAGCCCTAAGCTGAACTAGCCCCTCTACTCTGCTCTGGTGAGACCTCACCTGGAGTACTGCGTCCAGCTCTGGAGCCCTCAGCACAAGAAGGACATGGAGCTGTTGGAGCGGGTCCAGAAGAGGGCCACAAAAATGATCCGAGGGCTGGAGCACCTCTCCTACGAGGACAGGCTGAGAGAGTTGGGGCTGTTCAGCCTGGAGAAGAGAAGGCTGCGGGGAGACCTTATTGCGGCCTTTCAGTACTTAAAGGGGGCCTATAGGAAAGATGGGGACAGTCTTTTTAGCAAGGCCTGTGGTGACAGGACAAGGGGTAATGGTTTTAAACTAAAGGAGGGTAGATTTAGGCTAGATATAAGGAAGAAATTTTTTACAGTGAGGGTGGTGAAGCACTGGAACAGGTTGCCCAGAGAGGTAGTGGAGGCCCCATCCCTGGAAACATTCAAGGTCAGGTTGGATGGGGCTCTGAGCAACCTGATCTAGTTGCAGATGTCCCTGCTCACTGCAGGGGGGTTGGACTAGATGACCTCTAAAGGTCCCTTCCAACCCAAAGCATTCTATGATTCTATGAATCTGGCAGCAGCATGTCTTCAGCCGTGGTGCCTATCAGTTGCAGTAGTTGTATTGTTGGATTAACGCAGAACTGAATTTAACTGCAGGGCCCAATTCTGCTGTCTCTTATACTGGTGTTTAATTCTGGAATATCACTACTGAAGCCACTAGGTTTTCACCACTTTAAGTTAGAGCAGAGATCAATAATTTTAAAAGCTGAAAGAAGTTGTAGCCAAAATAAAGGGACCTGAATACTTTTGAAGAAGTCTCCTTAATCATAGCCTTGAGACATCTGAGTAGCACATCAGTATTATTTTATAACACTGCCTTTTAGTCCTTTCTTTTTCAGTAGAGTCTTGTCCTCTCTTTAAATGACCAAATAATTTCCAGTAAGAGCTAATAGATTCAGGAGGGGGCAGAAGTATGTACTGCATGAAATCATTGTGTTGAAACCACCTATTGCTTGCAAAGCTGTTTGAATGAATCAGATGGTTCTTTTATTCCTTCCATGGTCTTTCCTTCTTTGCTTTTTCCTACTAGCATCTTTTAGAAAGGGAAAAGGTAACCTGCAGGGAAAGGACTTGTGTCCATGAGGACAATGCTGTTTTGAAAGCCATTTTTTTTTTGTGAGAGAGGTACATTCTCTGATGTTACTTAAACCTAGTGATGACGTTTCTATAGTCATTTGCTAAGATGAATCTTTGTGTGTATATTTTATGGCTGTTCACAGTGTAGGAGTATTTGCCTTCAAAATTCATTGGAGAAGAAAAGATGCATGTTCAATACTGCATGTCTCCAATAGATACATTTAAATTTGCTTTTGTCTTCTACTGTTGCTTTCCAATGATGGGAACCACTATGCAAGGACTGATATAAACAAATAAATTAAAAGAAAAACCTTGTGTAAAATACCTTAGAGCCTAAACTGGCAAAAGATAGATGGTGAAAAGTGGCATTAAGGGGTAAAATGACAGGCGAGGCCCTGTGGCCTGTGACAAAGAGATGAATTAAACTCAGGTCTCCTGAGTGCTGATCTTTTGCACAGTTCAGAGGACTGTGCCTTTTTAAATTCATTTTCACTAAGAATATTCAAACTTCATCTGCAGAGACAATGAAATCCAACCCAATATAAGCACTGGTGCACAAATGCACATAAGATCATGTGCAACTTTGAACAAGCAGTTCATTTCATTAAAGCCAGTGGGGTTACTCATAGTCTTGAACTTACGCATATATGTATCAGTTCTGTGCTACCCTAGAGATGGATTTTCTCTGTTGAATTATGTGATGTAAATCAGAATCTGTGCATCTTTGATTCAGTATCCAGCATGTTCAGGGTTTAATTAAAGAAATTCTATTTCCTTTCATTCCTGGAGGCTCTTTTTGATAGAGGTATCCCTCAAAATACAGCAAGATTTATTCGTTCTGCATTTAAAGCAACATTTTTAAGAATCTTAAAAATTTTTAGGCCCCAAATCATTCCTTGATTTCGAAAGAAATTGAATGCTATAGCCTCTTCTAGAAATTAAAAGGGAGGAATTTTCTTGTTACGTGTATTTTTCTTCTGTTTGTTACAGTGAACAGCACAATAAATTGTCTTGGTCTCTGAACTGCAAAAGCTGGTAAACACCCAAAGGACAACAGAAAATGACAAAATTAATTTTAGTTTTTGGATGTTTTCACTCACTCCTCACACAGAGAGCAAATTATAAAAACCAATCTGATAAAATATTTTCATATTTCAGTCTCTCCTTAAAGAGTAAAAAAATACTTCAGAAGGATAAGATGACCAGAAGCATTCTGTATTTCCAAATTTAACTATGAAAGGCAGATTATCTGGGCATGTCTGAAAGCTATGCGTAACCTTTGCGCTACAAATATCTCATTTCAGAAATGTCATATTCTGCTTATTCAGTAGGGCTTCCATAAGGCTATTTTAAGCACTGTGCTTCTTGCTTCTAGATGAGAACTGAAGTTATTACAGCCTGCATGTTTTGTTTCACTTGCAGTTTATTAGAGCTAGATAATTGCTTGGTAGTAGGATGCTATTAAACACAGAGAGTTCCTGCCCAAGCAGCGTAAACTCTGTGAAGTTCAGTTTTGTTTGCAAGGATCATTGTGCCTCCAGTTTATCAACTGTGGTAGTTTGGGCGGTTCTGATGCAAAAAAGGAGCCACTAGCAGAGCATCCCGAGCTCCCACAGCCTCCGCAGTCAGGGCAGCTCGTGTGAGGGCAGAGGACCATGTAGCAGTTGCTGAGCTGTCTTCCTCTGATCGCCTCCAGTTGGCTCGAACTCCTCGCAGACCTTGTGGTCTCTTGCATGTGTGTGTCTAATAGAAGCACTCACAAGAGCTTTGTGGTGCACTTTGACATGGCTGTTTAAGGGAACTTGCACCTGGCAGGGAGAGAAATAGTCCTCACTTTTATTTCTTCCATTTAGCTTTGGGATGGGCCCTGTGTGCTCTGACATAAGAGTGGCAGAGTCTCAAGGCAAGTTACTGGCGACAGTTGCACCGGGGATGTAGTAATCCCTGTTGAAAAGCACTTAATTACTCCATGTTTGGAGCAGACAACACGGCAGTATGTGTATCACCAATATGTCAGCATGGTTTGCTTTTCATAGGAGTTTATGTTCCCAGCAGGCACCGAATGCTTTTTTGCCTGATAAATGTCAAGTACTTAAAGCAGTCTTGCCTGTTCCTCTGTGGAGATTGCCAAATAATCTCCTTTCATTGGCTATGGGATCTTGCCAGGGCTTGTGCATTCATGCACATTTATCCCTGCCAAATGTTGGTAACACAGGAACTGTACAAATACTCCCTGCTCCTTTCTTTAGCTTTGCACAGCTCTGTTCGGTTGCAGGATTCCTGTTTTTTTCTGCTGTTGTTCTGGGCTGGAGCAGTGGTTCATGATCCATATTCCATTACTGGGTGTGCCATAGAAGTCAACCCTTGCAATGGAGCTGAGTTTCAGAGTAGAAACCTTTGTTAAATAAACATAAGTGTCTTGCATCATAGCCTTCCTACAGCTAATTCAGTTTGCCTCCTGAATGCCCCACTGCAGCTGAAGAGAGTTTCCAGTAGGTGTTGAGCAGTTCCTCTGTTCCCAGTCGCGATAAAAAGATTCCTTTGCTATTTACCCTATCCATTTGCCTGTATATTTTCTCTAGGAAGTCTTACAGCACCAAATGGTCCTGCTCCGTGTAGCATATAGGAGGTATCTCTATACCTTTATAAGGTTTATAAAATATTTAAAGCATTTAGTTTTAAATTTTAGTTTGAAAAGTCCAGTTTGTCAAGGAGGGAAAAAGATCTCGGTAACATACCACCTCCTGGAAATTGATGCTTTAATAAAATAATCTGTGGCAGAGGAAAAAATACTTTTAATAGAAAATGGAAAGTAAACCTTCTACCTTGTCATGTTTTACCCTCTGTATCATACAGCAAGACTGGGTCATTTGACCTTTTTGTTGATAATGTCACCAAGATATTTTAGGCTAATGCTACATATCAGGCAATGGCGGATGAGAATGCTGTGTGTGTCACTACAGCACTTAATTTCAACCCATGCAAAAATACTTTACAAGACTAGATGGCAGAATGTCAATCATTTTTCTATGACATTTCTCATTTCCTTTTCTGTAATGTAATAACTTGTGAATGTTGTATATGCAAACTCCAACACCTAAGGACAGGTCTAGACCACGGGGGGCAGAACCTCATCAGTTGGATAAAAACTGTGAAAATGGAAGGCAGGAAGAGGCAAAATATGCTATTTCTAGCAATTTGTTTGAAAACACAGTACTCTTAACCACTTTTAGCTATTTTTAGGTAAACATATCAGTTAACACTAGCCTTGAATGACCTCCAGCACAAGAGCATCTTTTGATTACTTTGTCCATCATTAACATCTCTCCAGATAAAGAGATGGAAGAGTGGGGATATGGCTATAAGACAGAGCACATTCTCAGCGTGACACCCGTGGCACAGGAGATGTAGAAGACAGCATAGGGAACAGGGGTCTGAGGAAGGCAGAGGAGTGGGAAACATTTGTATCTCAGGTATCCATTAAGGATGGTAGCATGATGCACAGGGGACTGAAGACTGTGAGAAGCCTCTGAATACGAGATACACAATTTTCAAATGCAGCAAGGTCTGTAATCCTTTAGCCAGTCTAAGTAGAGTACAGGTCCTGGGCAACATGTTCAGAAATGATCAGGCAGTTTGTGTCAGTCTCATTGACTGTCTATTCATTTTAATGACACCAATCTGAAGAAGATTGCTTTTGGCAGGGTTGTAAATCAGATTAATAGAGGTGTGGAGAGAGGATTGTGATCAAGTTTCTGTCGGTAGAATGTATATGAACATAATATACAAATAGCAGATGAAACAGAAAGGAAATAGTGATTTAGCTGCAAGCACGGCAAGAAAAATCTGCTAATATTGTCAAATACATCAGGAGTAATATTTTCTGCAAAGCCCAAATGATTCTGGTAGCCTACATCTCATTCCCAAAAGTCTATGCTAATACATTCAAGAAAATTCATAGAATCATAGAATACCAGCTTGGAAGGTACCTCAAGGATCATCTGGTCCAACCTTTCTTGGCAAAAGCACGGTCTAGACAAGATAGCCCAGCACCCTGTCCAGCTGAATCTTAAAAGTGTCCAGTGTTGGGGAATCCACCACTTCCCTGGGGAGATTATTCCAACAACTGATTGTTCTCATTGTGAAAATTTTCCTCTTGTGTCCAATCAGAATGTCCCCAGGAGTAACTTGTACCCATTACCCCTTATCTTTTCCATGTGACTCCTTGTAAAAAGGAGTCAGACCAAAACTGAACACAGTATTCCAGGTGTGGCCTGACAAGGGCTCAGTAGAGTGGGATAATGACTTCTTTATCTCTGCTGGTGATGCCCTTGTTGATGCAACCCAGCATCCTGTTGGCTTGCTTTGCCACAGCAGCACACTGTTCATTTATATTGAGCCACCAGGACTCTCAGGTCCCTTTCCACAGAGCTGCTCCCCAGCAGGGTAGACCCCAGCTTGTGCTGCACTCCTGGATTATGTTTTCCCAGGTGCAAGACTTTACACTTGACCTTGTTGAACTTCATAAGGTTCTTGTTAGCCCACTCTGCCAGCCTATCCAGGTCTTCCTGCAGGGTGGCTCTCCCTTCTGAAGTGTTCACTCCCCC
>VYZW01021848.1:41485-66508 GCA_013401315.1 Balaeniceps rex
ACTGCGTCCAGCTCTGGAGCCCTCAGCACAAGAAGGACATGGAGCTGTTGGAGCGGGTCCAGAAGAGGGCCACAAAAATGATCCGAGGGCTGGAGCACCTCTCCTACGAGGACAGGCTGAGAGAGTTGGGGCTGTTCAGCCTGGAGAAGAGAAGGCTGCGGGGAGACCTTATTGCGGCCTTTCAGTACTTAAAGGGGGCCTATAGGAAAGATGGGGACAGTCTTTTTAGCAAGGCCTGTGGTGACAGGACAAGGAGTAATGGTTTTAAACTAAAGGAGGGTAGATTTAGGCTAGATATAAGGAAGAAATTTTTTACAGTGAGGGTGGTGAAGCACTGGAACAGGTTGCCCAGAGTGAGCAACCTGATCTAGTTGAAGATGTCCCTGCTCACTGCAGGGGGGTTGGACTTGATGACCTTTAAAGGTCCCTTCCAACCCAAAGCATTCTATGATTCTATGATATGCTACACATTTTTGTCAGTGTATTATCAAATCTACCCATAATATTCTGATAAAAAGTTTTAGACTCTTAACTGAGAAAATGTGGATATGCTGCTTCTTAAGTTTTTTCTGGACCTTCCAGGAGTCTATCAGTAAGAAGATAAATCAAAGAATTAGAAATAGCTTTATTTGGGTTATACATGTAACATTGATTCAAATATTAAACCATGAAACTGTAGGGGTGTACAAACATGCTATGTATAGATAAGGTGAGAAGCACAGGAATGTTGAGGAAATAATTGTCAGGATAATAATGCATATTAAAAAATTAGGTTCATTTACATTCTATTTGATGTGAAGGTTCAGGTTACTTTTACTCCTCTGAACAGAATTATCCATCCCTAATAATTATTTTTTTGTTAAAAGACTAACATGCAATTAGCACTTTATCTGGCATTTAAGAATGAGTAAGGAGAACTATTGTTCTTGTAACTACTCATCTGAACAAGAGAAGCTGCGTGCTTAATTTTGCTGGAGATGGAAATTACTTTATTTTTGTGTGTGACTCAAAAAGTACCTTCTTCCAGGAAATCTATAGCTATTTTACCGTTCGGGCAATGTTTGCATAATTTATATTTATTTTATATGTGCTATAACACATACAGAGACACTTGTGCCAGCCACACTAGCTGCTCTGCACACTCGTGAGAGCAATAGTAGTAATGTCTTACAAGCACAGGCATCGGCTGGAGCTGTATAAGGCAACTGCAATTCTACTTATTTCCTCAGGATCTGAAGTCTGTGCTGTCATGGCTTAACAGTTGCTTAGTTAGCAAGAGTAAAACCAGTTCACAAAATGAAACCTCTAATTAGAAAGTGGGGAGGGCCTAAAATGATTGATTCTGTTAAAAGCCATAGAAAGACAGAATGACATATGGGTTTCATTCTGTAATTGGGAGTGTTAACTTGCAGAGCAAATAGTGCCTGGGACCCTGACCCAGCTAGGCTTGGCACGGAGGATGCATAGAAAAGCCTGTACACTTGTGCCTGGCTTTGTAAAACTGAGAGCAAAATTCGGGTAGGGCCAATGTTAAGACAATGTCAGGATTCCCTTTTACTGGTAATGTATTGTGGTAGAAGTAGAGCTGTACAAATGGGACGCTTGTTCTAATAATGAAAGGCAAAATTTCTCATTCATTAATGGAGTCAGTAAAGAGAAAAGCATTAATAAAAATGTTTTTCATAAAGTTTGTTAAAATACAGACAAAATAGCCAGGAAAGAATTTATTTTCACTCCAACTTTCTAATTGATTTTTTTAATGTAAAAATATGAGACTGAGCATTTCTGTCCCCAGTTTTCACAACCAGCATCCATTATTATCTCTGCATTTTTCTGACTAACAACAGATTCTTATTTACTACTGAATCTGGATGAAGGCATACACCTTAGAAGAAATGAAAGTGGTCAAACAATGGAAAAACCCTACATTCAAACTGCTGTTATAGTTCAAAGGCTGTTTTTCAGCAGAAAACTTGAGCAAAAAAATGTTGACAAGTTTAATATAGTCAGCACTTCTATGAAAGATTGATATTTTTGAAGTGAAGCTTTGAAACTTAAGGTCACGAACTTTCTATAAAAACATTTTTCTTAAAGAGTCTGTATATTTTAGGTTTTTTGCCTCACCCTTGCCTTCTTATTTCTTGCCATACTGTGCTAGGACATGTGTAGTGCCCATCAAACCATCGTTTCCTCATCCAAACATGAAGGCTGTATATTTAAGAACCTGAACAACAGAATGAGCGTGCAGTGAAATGAACAGGGTTGGGAAGGAAAGCAATTAAGTAAGAGTAGGCACCATCTTCTCTTCAAATCAAATGCTAGTAACAGTTGGGCACCCTTTTACAGTCACTGATTTCCACAGTTAAATTGCATGTTTCATCTAAAGGTGTTTTCTTTGATCAGTGTTGAGTTTAGGGTGGGTATGGCAGTATTTGCTTGTGTTGCATATACGTGTTGCTAAGTAGTCCAAGGCTAGCGTCAGTGATACTAACAGAGGAGCGGGGGAGAGAAGAAAGTTTCACAAGATGGCCACAGTCAGACTTTTCAAACTAGTCATCTTCCTTCTTCTCCTACGTAAATCCTATGTGCTGCAAACAGACATAGACCATGTATCTACCCATCTATGGGTATGAAATTTATGTGCACACGTTTAGTTGTTTGACTGAAAGGTCAGCCTGGATTATCAGCAGGAGATCCAGGTGCACAAACCATGTAAGTGAAATGTTTGCAGCTCACCAGTATCAACTATGCTATACATTTGTATGAATCAGCGTAGCTGCCTAGCCCCAAATAATAACTTCTGGAAGGAAAACCCTTGCTCTGTTGAAGTCAATGGCAGAATTCCCTTTGACTTGCTGGACTTAGGGTTTTGCCCAAGAAGGCACTGGGGAACACAGAGGCTTCTGTTGAGGTTCTCCTAAGTGCAAATCACCAATTCCCAACGTTGCTAGCTTTGAAAGGAAAATAAAAGAAAAATGTGCAGTGGATATCAGAGAATACAGTGTTCTGCTTAATTATGTAATTGTGACTGGTCTGAGGTAAATAGCAAACCTATTACTAGAGTGCCAAAAGAACATCCTTTCCAAGACTGCTGTTTGATTTAATGGTGAGAGTCCCAGGACATTGTTGTTTATTTGCTTTGGTAATACACCTGTACAATGCGTATCTTCCAGATGTGGCCTTTTCAGTCAAAGGATCAGGCTGTGAGGTGATCTGCAGCAGAACAGGCACACTTGAAAGATCAAGTATAGTATTGGAAGAAATAATTAAGAAGTGATGATGGCCCTGTTTGAAACAGGACGTATTATATTGTCATCACTTCTACAATATATGCCAAAATATAATCATCTTGGATCAAATGGCTCTCCTTATGTAAGACTAAAAAGAGTTTTTCCTGTATTTCAATCAATCATCAATATACAAGAGGATTTTTCCTCTTCCTCTAGGATATCAAGCAATGTTAAATATATGTCTTACCATGCAGAATCTTAAAAACTTCATCTTTTAAGTGACTGATAATGCCAGCTGAAGTTTATTGAAACTTAAAGAATTCTATTCTATTCTGTTCTGTTCTGTTTTGTTCTGTTCTTTTCAACCAGATTATAATACTCATAATTTTCATTGAACATTTTTATTCTAAAGCTTTGGATGATATTTTCATATAAATCTATTCCTTCTTTTGTTAGTCTTCAATTAATTGCAGTGTGGGCTTTTTCTTTTCCTATTTTGTTTTCCTAGCCAGGATTGCTCACTTAGCAGCTTTGGGATAGCCACAGAAAATCAACGAAACGCATTTCTTCAGCAATCCCTCTTTCCCCTCCCTTTGCTGTCTGTAGCAGGCAGAGCTGATCTTTCCAGGTCTATAGCAGGCAGATGTGATCTTCACTGGATTTCACTGTATAAAACAAAACAAAACAACCCATACACTGCTCACAGAAACATGTGCTCAGTGAACACTGAGAAGCATTTCAGCCATGTCTCCTTCAGCGTTAGATGGTTTGTGAGACTCTTTCGGGCTTTCTATTGATTTTGCATGGAACTAGGTCAGAGCTGCTTCTAATTGAACGAGCTGGCTGCTGCAACTCTCACTTAACTGTAAAAAAGGGGTATTAAAAATTGATATGCAAAGCAAACTTCTTAATTAGCAAGCAGACGAAGTCAGAATAGACAAACCACCACAGTTAATAAAGATGAGGAAATGGCTTTCACTGACAGTACAATATACTCCTGTTTTGGGGGAAAAATGGCTTAAGCACTGAGCATTATCCATGTTTCTTGCATGTGGTATGAATAGCCTATTAGTTTTCTTTGGGAGAGGTTGGGATAAACTTACAGCTGTGCAGATCAGACAAACCACCACACATCAAGAAAGCCATTAAAAGGCAGCTCTAATTTTTAAACATGTAATAAAGGTAAATAAAAATCCCTGGTG
Source organism: Balaeniceps rex (assembly GCA_013401315.1). Lineage (NCBI taxonomy): Eukaryota > Metazoa > Chordata > Aves > Pelecaniformes > Balaenicipitidae > Balaeniceps > Balaeniceps rex. Next base: position 45,918 of record VYZW01021848.1, read on the forward strand.
TGCAGAAAGAAGAAACTGTGGCATTCCTTCAAGGGCTTAGTATTGCTCTACATCTGATGTCCGTGGAAGTGGTCAGTCTGTAGCGGATGGGCGCGTGCTGCTGTCATGCTGGCAGTGTTACATGGGACACTGGTGAAGCTGTGCCTGGCCTTTCCCCTGATCAGGACCCTGGGTTAGACATGGCTCACGGAGCAGGGCTGCTGCCAGCTGGGCAGCTCTGCCCCAGGTACGAGGGTAGGAGCTGAAGCCTGGTACGTGTCTCTGGTAGCTCGGATCATCACACACAGGTGCTGGCTGCAGTCTAATCTCACATCTCCACCCCTTCTGATGGCCGGGTGTGCCCTTGGGGATGCTCTGCACTCCTGATCTCTCGGCCAGGTCTGTGCCCACCTTGTGGCCGTGCGAGGTGAGGTCCGACGTGTCGGGACTGGAGAAGATCAGGAGTTCTGATTCACATCTAAACCCCATCCCAAGCGACTTTGCTTTACACCTGTATACATATGCTGAATTTTAGACCCTGTGGGTAGTACCATTTACTTCCTACAGTATGCGAGTTCTGCCTAGAGTGATGTATTATTTATTTAGGTTTATAACAAACACACAGAAAAAAGAGTAAATGAATAATGCATGGATGATTAGCTTATACATTTCAGCTCACAGCTGAGAGAGATGGCGGAGAGCAACTCTCATTTTAAGTTACTTAAGACAATTGCTTTTCTTTCTTACCCCAAAAACCCCAAGCTGTAATAAAGGTTCTGCTGTTTATCACTTAGCGTTACACTAAGAAGCCACCAGGACAAATTAATTTGTGCTTAAGAGCAGAGTGGCAGATTGGCCACAGAGTATATATTCATTTGAACGATAGCTTTTCAGGTAAGATGTTTTCTATAGCTGTATTTTTCAGTTTGCTTTGGTCCAAGTTACAGCTGACTAACTCAGTTTATTTCTCACTTTCTTTAGCATTTACGAGTTTTCCAGTAGCACAGCTCAGCTGCCAGCCTTGCCTAGCGTGCAGCTATTAGGGGACCTTTCATAGCGGGGAAATTGTACATGTCAATTATTTGTAAAATATGTTCTCTCTAAGAGATTTTAGCCACTGTCTTATTCTTGAAATGGAACAGCCTGAGATTCAGGTGAAATAAATAAAAAAAAAAAAGCATATCTTTGAATATTGAAATACAATGACACCTGGAAGTGCTTGAAACATTTGAATGCCTTTATGGCAGTTCAACCAACTGTATCCATAAATATTTAAAGCAGTGAATTATTTCTTGAAATTTACATTTTTATGCACTATTTTGGCTTACAAATTATTGAACAATAAAGATGCTTTCCATAATAATTTCAGCTTTCAAAATACAGCACTTGGCTGTGAAAAGATTTGCCTGTGGCCATCGTATGATTGAGCGAGCTCCCAGCATAACACTGAGCCTCAATATCTCCTAACTCCAAATTAAGGTTTTTAACAGCATGAGGTAACTCAGATCCCATCTGTGTTTCTGTACTTCTCAAATAAAAAATAATAAAAAAAGCTGTGCAGCAGCTACTGTTACCTTTCAGCAGAAGCAGAATGTATATATATATGACTGGCTAGAGTTCATGTTTTCAGTATAGGATCAATGTGGATAAAGTGGCCATTTAAATCCTCCTGTAGCTTTTATAAAGGGTTACCCTGTTTAAAATACACTGGTTTGATTTTCAGTCGATTGTAACGTCACCACCCTATAGGTAACCATTAGCCGGCAGCTACACGTGTGTTCTGCTTTCTGCCAATGCCTCATGCCGGACTGCAGGAGCGAAAATGCAGAGCAGTGGACGTGCTTTTATGAGAAACAATAATTTGTGCCACTGAGCTTGCTCCATGGAGCTGCATTTGCAGCAGGGAGTACTGGACAGTATAAAAACATCCAAGTGACTGGGACAGTCAACAGAAGGTCCCAGTAATGCGCTGTGACCTGGGAGGGGAGCGTTCTGCATTTCTGGAGCTGTCACGGGCACATTAGAACTGAGGTACTCTTTCAGTTGAGCAAGAACTAGCACAGTGATTTTTTTTATTGAATTTGAGTATGATTCCCACTGACATGTATTAAGGAAGCTGAAATTATTCTAAAATCCTCCCCTAAATATTTGAGCAAAAGTGAGACATTAATTTTTTTTTCATTTTTTATGTATTCGCAAGTGAGCGGGAAAGTAATATTACAGAAAACTATATAAAACACTGACATGTTGTTTTTCTGACTGTGTATCAATGTTACTGATAGTGATCACGAAATAATAATGGTTCAGGCTCTGTGATGGGTTGCATGACGTTATAATCTGATTCAATCTGCTTTTCATTTTTAGGATATATTACTTTTCAGATAAACTGAGAACTGAAAATCCCCAAGAAAGGATAGTGGAATGTAAATTTACGAAGTCTAGACAGCCAGCTGAAAACTGATTTTCTACACCTTATAAAGAAGTAGACTATAAGCCAAATCTTTATTTAGTCTGAATATTTCCAGAGTTTGTAGCTGGTTGCAGAGAACTGCTGTACTTTGATTCAGCTGATAATAAAACTAAGAATGCACAAATCATTTTTATCAGGCAACAAATACAAATGCTTCTCTGTTAAGTAAACTGAAGTGGATAAATCCTTAGCTCCACACTCAACCAGAGTGTTGCCGCTGCAACTAAGGGCTGACTGCATAAGTGTATGAAATTTCAAGGGGTGGTGTTCAAGTAGTGTCAATGAGGCACACACAGAGGTTTTCAGTAAGGTAATCACAGCATTTCCAGTAGCAGCTGAATGACATAGTAAATTAAATCTATTGAATGATGCATTAAGTTGGTGGGGCACTTGCAGGGCCAGATTCTGACTTTTTAAAGCGTATTCTATTATTTTGGCTTTCTCTTCATTTTTGCTGGAAAGGAAGAGCTGCAATCTAGACAGCATCCTGTATTGGTGGGAAAGAGGATTGTGTGCATTTCCAAAGAATTTTGCAACTTTGTATCTTTCCTTTTCCCAGATAAGTACTATCTTAAAGAAGTGAATGTTATTGGTGTAAAGAAAAAGATCAGCTATGATTGCATGTATCTGTTATGTGAAAAATATATCATTATTTTTGCTAGATCAATGCTCAGAAAAAATATAAGAGCATTTTTGTTGATAACTGAAACAGTTCAAATCTAGTTATAATTTGGGCTCTACATCTCTTTGCACAGCTCTTTGTATTAGCAAATCTCTCTACACAGTCACAGACAGAGCTGTGTTACAGACATTTCGTAGCAAAGGTCCCTGAAAGGCAGATGTCATGTTATACTGATACAGGCTGTTATTCAACCTTGTACCCTGCTGGGGTTACCAACTAGGAAAAACAAACAGTTTGGATTTGCATTACAGTGTCTTTTTGCATACATTAACGTAGGTACGTGACCTAAAAGTTCAAGGAAGAGGTTTGATTTTTGAAGGTCTGTCACATAAAATGTCACTGAATCCTACTTACAAGACTTGCTAAACTGGGGTCGTTTTATCATTTTCTCACGGAGTGTTACTACTGTGAGTAATTAAAAAAAATCTTGGAGATTGTGGTATGATATCCTTAACATCAATTTTTACTATTAACTGATAGTAATACATGAAATACACTAATGATTACATATTGCACTGCATATCCAGTTAGATATTTTTACATGTTTCCTATATGATGTTTCATTGAAGAAACTTCAGGCTGACTGTGTTGTTGCTCATCAAGTTCATCTGCAGACTGGAATGTCAGAGAACTCAAAATAACACAAGATTTTGTTACTGTTGTACATAAGTGGGGTCTCAACCATACCATATAGATACTGATATTGCATCTTCCACTGTTTCCTGTAGCAAGGGTAAACACTGTGTGGGTTTTTGAGCCACAGACAAATTAAAGTGGTTTGAATGTGTTTCTTTTTCTGGGACTGTATCATCTGAGTGGCAATTCCTGTTGGATAGTCCCAGTTCCTGGCCACAGGGATAACTGGGAGAGGAAGCAGCTGCTGAGACAAATTTTGCCATTGAGTCTCTAGCAGTCCTGCACAGCCAGGCCACTGCCATTCCGCATGGGTCCCCTGGGGAGCTGTTGTCATCTCCTGCCTGTCAATGGCTCCTGGCGTTTTCCCTTTGCTCGGCTCTCCCAAATCTTGTAATGTCCCTTGTAGCCACAAAAAGATTTTGAGATAGGGCTCAAGGGAAGATTGTCCATCTCTATCAAATGTGAATTCCAAGACTGTAGATACATGCAGAAATTAAGGTACATCAGGGGTTTGATTTATAAGCCTGAATGTCTAGAACTGAGAGTATCATGTAAGGATGTTTTTGGGCTTAAATATGAGGTATAAAATTCCAAACTCGGATTTTTTTTTGTTTTTGCTAAAAGGAGGCAAACAGTTCAGCAAGCTTTGAATAACTGACTAGCACAGTAATTAGCTGTTACAACTAAAAGCAATCTAATGTTTCTTCTGTATCTAGTTTTTCATGTGAATTTTTCACAGCTACAGATGGAAAAGATCAGGAATGAGTTGTTTCTCCATGCATTGCTCAACCTGCAAGAAAAGAAATGAGGATCTTGAGAAAAGAACAGAAAATCACCAGCCATGAAGAAAAGAGACATCACTGCTTCGCTTGAAAAATCATTCAATTGTTTTTTGAATTTCTCCTCCTTATATTGACTCATGGTGTTGCAAGCAGAAAGTCATTTTCTGACTCCAAGGATTTTCCAACCATGTGAAATTTTATTCCCTAGGTTGTGGTGCTGGGCACACCCAAAATATTAACACTGGACAGTTTTGTGGATTTTGTGTGCTTTTTATTGGAGCCTATGAGGAGTACAGATATGTTCCTTGCACAATATTGCCTTAGGAGAGAGCTTCCTTAGAAAGTGCCTGAAGAAGAACGTGTTCCCAATGAAATGACAGTTGAAAAGAATTCAAGTGTTTCGATAAATTGTTAATAAAAGCATAATTTGGTAGGATACCATTTTCAAAAATTTTTTCCTGGCATATAAAAGTTGTAATAGAAAAGCTACATTTTATCCATCTGCTGCATTGTGTATGGTTTTAATAATGAAAAAGTGTATTGAAACCTACATAAACTGTAGGTTTTAGGCCTAGATGGTGATACAAATTGCCCCTAAAAGATTTATGATTGGTATATATGGAATATTGAGCAAAAGATTGTTATATGGCGTGGGTAATTAGCAGACACTCTATAACGAAATGTGCACTTGTGTATTTTGTAGAACCACTAGATGAGCTGAAGATCAGAAGTCACAGCACTGAACCACTACCAAAGCTGGAAAACAAAGAGAGGGGAGGCCATCATGGGACAGCTTCCTCCAGGGAGCCAGGGAAAGCTCAGGAATGGGATGGAACGCCAGGCCCACCTGTGGTGTCCAGCAGGCTGGGGAGATCCTCTGTCAGTCCAACCATGCTGGCTGGAAGCAACAGCTCAGGTACGTCAAGTAGCAGAGCAGGGAAGATCTCATGAATCTCCTTGTGAGCTGAAGGATCTCTAAAGATACACAGATGTAGGTAAGCATCTGGATTCTTTAGACTTCCAAATATCTTTTAGAATCTGCCCTGCCCACTGACTGCTGCACTAATAAGCATTGTGCTGTCTGCTTGTGCTCTGTACTGGAACAGGACTGGGATGGTGGCAGGTAATTTAAGCATGTAAACATGCCATTCACTTGTTTGAAAAGAGGTAAGGAATTCCACTCGACATTGAAAAGGGACATTATGGCAAAGACACCCCTAAGGTGGCACCTCAGAGAGAAGTTCATAAGTTCAGATATCACATACAGTAACAAAAACACACTGCGCAGAAACAAGGCTGTCTTATTGATATGCATGGTGAATGGACACAAGCAGCCTTTGCTTTATGCTTGTACATAAATTTCTAGAAAAGTGACTATGGATTTCAGAAGTCTCAAATTCATACATATCCATTTTACTCATCAAATTATATATATAAAAGAGTGAATTACCATAAACCATGAAAAATAATGCAGCTTTGTTTATAAATTGACTAAGACAAAGAGAACTAATACATGAATGGACATCTATGAACAGATATGTATAGCTCTGGCATAAGCACTGCATTGTTACTTTTTGAGATTTGACAGTTCTCTTAAAAGAGTAACTTCATTGCTTATTATGAAAAGTATCCACTTTAAAAACAGTTGGCATATATAGTACTGGAGCCTCATGGCCAATGTTCAGTAAGTATAAGACCATGAATGAGCTACTCAAACAAGAAATTATGCCTGCACGAGAGACCTGCTGGGTAGTCAGTGGCAGAGATGAGTCTTTACAGTGCCAAGCTAGCAGAGATACTTGCCCCTCACCCAGGGCGTCACTTCCCTGTGTGATAATGGGACTCACATTTTCCCCTGCATTGCTGGAAATGACACCTGAAACTCAGTATATAACTTGAGTAGGCTTTGCTGATGTGACATTTCATTTGCAGCAACCGTGTAGTCCAGCTTTCCTTGCTACAGATCCCCCAAATAGCCCTTTCTGGGCAGCAAAAGTGACTTATCTGCAAATCTCATGACTCTAGCACAGGTTATTTGGGTGTTACTGCCTTTTGCTTACTCGTCTGTTCTCACAAAGCATCCTGGTAGGAAGGAATTTTCCAGATTAGCTCATAGCTTTGTTAAAAATTCTGTTTCCAGTGTATTAGAGCGTCATCTGTGCTAATGCAGGTAAAAGGGTGGGTTTAAAGGTACCACATCAAAGTATTGGGACATCTGATAATTAGAGCAGAGGTGTGTACCAACCTTTTCAGATGTGCAAGATGACGGTACGGAGCAGAATGGAAGAGAAATGAAAATTAAAGAGTAAGTTCTTAGCAAAATATAGCACTTCTGTCCAACGTTCCTGCATTAGTTTTATTTTAAAGAGTTGGTTGATCTCCAAAAGCAGACAAAACATGTTGGCCTCAATCTTCATTTGGCATCAGCAAACTGTAATAGTTGTTGAATCATGCCTTGATTTAGTTAACTGACTTTGTCTTATATAGCTAGGACTGTCAAAGAAAAATTATGGAAATATTTTATTGGCTGAATTTTGACTCCTTTTTATGATTAAAATCTGAGAGCTGATTATGATTTTTCTTTCCCCGCAGTTTTTATGACATTTCATTTGATGAATATTGCCTCTCATCTGCCATGAATATTTTTTCCCCGTGTGTCTGTAGCTGTTGCCTGAGCAACATGTTTTACCTTTAATCCGTGGGGCATTGCATTCAAAATGCTGTACACAGTTCTCCTCAATGAACTTGTACATGAACTGTAACAGTTCATTCTTCGCAATTAAATTAGAACAGTAACAGAATGCAAGAAGAGAGATTTAATACATCTGTATGGATACAAATGCTTTCTGGAATCAGGGAGATAAAGTAATTCTGTGCTAGGAATTTAGAACTTAGATTTACCACAGCACCAAATAAAATCAGGGCAGTATGGTTGTCGTTGCTGTTGCTCTCTTTCCAATGTCATCGATAAGAGAAAAAAGGCTACTTCTTTTGTGCAGACATGTCTTTGAAACAGCACAGTTTGCTGCCTACCTCCTAGTTCACACTAGTACAGGCATTTATTAGGGTAGTGTTGGAATAATTTAAAGAAAATGGGGTTGAAATGCTCTGCTGTTAAAACAGAAAGGATGTGAAAGGACTAGCAACTGGGGTGGTCTGAATGAATACCTGAGTGAGAGTACTGATTTTTTGTGGGTTCTCCCCATCTCTGCACCTGATAGTAAGATCAGAGGGGGAACGAGCCATCTCCAAACAGAATCTTGAGCTTTCTGGTCATTTTGTTCAAATGAGCCTGGCCTGTTAGGTGCACATGGGTATCACTGTCTCTAATGCCTGATTGTTCTCTCATCTGTCACATAGTTTGTCAAGGCCACTCTCTGTTTCTTGGCATCCTATCATTTCTTATGCAAAGCAGTGTAAGTGGTTTCGGGGCATGCTGGCATTTAAGAGAGTCAGTGCAATTGTAGTGAACAGCCAAACGAGATCTGTGAAACAGAAGGCTGTGATAACTTCACTCCGGGAGCTTTGAAGAGTATTTTCTGGAATGCTGCTGCTTTTTTCCTAACTGCAACCATGAAGCATTTTGCATCGCCACCTGCTGCTAGAGACAGGCACTGCGCTGCCTTTTAAATCTCATCCTCCACTCTGTTGTTGTGTCCTGTTTTTAAATCACCATCAGCTTGTCACTAAGCCAGCCCATTACTATTCTAGCTGAAAACATTGGAGCTAATCAGGAAGGGAGTAAAATGCCCACCCTTCACTGGAATTACTGGCTAGTGTTGTGGATTTGCAAAAGTAATGAATAGTTAAGTTCAAGCTCTTTGGGAATGGAGCAATGCCTGTGAAGCCCAAGGTGCAAGATGCATTCATTGGTACAAGAAGGGAGCAGCAGCGAAGGACCAATTCATGCTATCTAGGGCTGCTTCACTCAAAGATGACTGAGTACTCCCGCCAACCCTTAAATTTTCTCCTCACAGGCAATATCAGAGTATCACTGTGCTACTAAATCCTCAAGGATTTTCCAAGTGAAGGGAACTTAATGCTGGAGGTATATGTTACTGGGCAGCCTGCCCAATGAGGTCCAGCCCAGGATGCAATGCTTCCAGACCTTGCCTACGCTGGTCATCCATGTTCTCTGCACACAAGCTCTCCCCTAGCAGCACCTGCCACCTAAAGTAAAATGAGTAGTACTGGGAGCTGTGCACTAAAGGCATCAAGCCAGTGCACCATGAAGCAGGTGTGTGACCTTCAGGGTGTAGGATCACACAGTCACAGAGCCTGACTGTAGAAGTGCATGCTGCTCTCTGCAGCAGTGGCGTTACAGCTATTTGGAAAAATACACAATTGTCCTTTTGATCTAGAGCCCCAAGACTGACAGTAGCCCATGCCAGAAGCTTCAGAGAAAAATTGCAAGAAATTTTAAGGAAAAAATGCTGCCAGTAGGACATGATTATTCCTTGCCTCATTGACACAGACCTGAGACATATGAGTTCAGAACAAATCTTAATTTAAAACACACCCCATCTAATACAGACATGTTTTTTCTCATTACCTGACTTAGTTTTGAGACCTGCTAGGCTTTTGACCTATGGATATCTAGTAACACTGAGTTCCACAGGTTCAGTGCTCCCTTTGTGAAAACAGTTCAGTTCGACATGCTGCTGTGCTATTTCAGCACTAAGTGGCTTCTGCAGGCGATGTCCTAAATACTTTTTTTTGAGTGACAGAATACTATATAGTTTATTCTATCTTAAGGTTTCATAATTTCAAGTTATGTTTCGGCTTACTCATCTCCTTTTAGGAGACCAACATGGCCAGGCCAGTATGATGATAATAGGTGTGATTCATTTTTTCAGTATGCATGTTTTCTTTTTCTTCTTTTTTTTTTCTTTTTTGCATGTGATTACTCTCAGCCTGTCACATCTCCTTGTTTAATTCAAAACGTGCTTCTTGGCAGCTGTAGCAAATAAGCAATATTTCTCTTTTCATGTGTAAAGAAGAGACTGTGACAGGATAAGAAGCTTCTCCAATGTAAGTGACAGCCAGAGTATTTTTTTGAATTAAGATTAGGATAGGCAGAATGAAGCCTTCCTTGGATGAATAAAAGAACCCTTCCCGTTAAGATCTGAAAATAAAAATCATGCAGAGCTGCTGTATTTCTGGAGAATATAGAAAACCATAACACATTGGTATAAAACTGTTTGAAAATATTTCCATAAAATCTTGTTGCATTTCAGCACTCTGCTTTATTGAGGAAAATCCAACAACACCCCATGCCCCAAATGCAACCAGCCAAGCCTCTACATCTTTAGTTACGATGACAGCACTTGCACTTTTGGAAAACAGGTCATTTATGTGAGTGCTTAAACACATAATTAAGTACACAATTTTAAGGCAATCCTATTTGTGATTGGAAAGCCTGTATTTCTGCATTGGATAGTCTCTTCTAAAATTCTCATCCTTAATGCTGTCCTTTGGGGCTGTTCGCTTGTCCATGTGTAATCCTACTAGCATTGTCAGGACTCAACTTAAACCTGAGAGTCCAGTAACGGTGGTCCCATTGCAGCTGACTACATGTGTGAGTTTACTTCATGCTGAGATGGCTGTGGTCCCAACCACTAGCCTTGCTGGGAGTGTTGTGGCTGTGGTGGGTGACATAACAGGGGGCTGAGACACAGCTGACCCACCATCCCCTACTAGTGTCTGCACCTGGCTCCTGGAGGTGGTTCAGGCACTTAGTGAGCAGTGCGTTCTTCATAATATGGCACAGCGTGAGGGATGCGTCATTTGAAGCTGTGCAAAATAATACCACCAAAGTTTCATCAGTTAAATATAGCAACTGAATCTTACGAACATTTTTGTGCATAACATAACTAAATATGTTATGCAGCTCTCTAGCTACCCCGAACAATCTGCTGAATTCAAACCTCACGCTACCCATTGATTGCAACGGGCCTCTCTAATGGCTACTCAAGTGCACTGCATCCCCTGGCCCCAGTCCAGTAAAGCACTTAGACATATGCCTATGAGTTCCCTAGATTGGCAGTAGGCTGTTAGCCCTTGTCAGCATTGGAGTGGCTTACAGCAGTGTCAAAAGGCCCCTATCTGTGGATGCAGAGAGGGTCCTGTGTTTGGAGTGGAGTCTCTGGAACCCTCTTTCAGACAGGTTTGATTTAGAACCAAAGGATCCACCTGCACAGTGAAGTGAAGCACAGTGCAGAATGGGGTGCCGTGCTAACTTTATCAATATGGAGCTAGATGTATTTTAGCTTGTGTTATCATGGACCCTGAACAAATGGGTCCTCCTCAGAGGACAGACATCTACAGAGCCTTCCCTATGTGCTTATCAAGCTGGCTGATAAAACTCTGCTCCACGCCATGCATTACTGTCACAAAGGGGACTTCTCAAGAAGTCTCAAGACTACTCGTTTCAGATGCTAATACTGAGCTGTCTCAATATCGTCCACATGAGATAAACATGAATTTAAACACTAGAAACTGTCCCTGAGATTTGCTGGCAGAAGTTGTTCTTCCTTCAAGATTCTCAGTAGTAAATAGGAAAACCCATATTCATTCCTGAACCAGAATCGGTATCAATATGCAGGCCTTGCAGACAAGCTGAAATGACTACTTAAAACATGAAGACCAAGAGGTAAAGGTACTGAAAGTGACTGGATGGTGGACATAATTATGCAGGAAGACCTCTTACTTCTTTTTAGGTAGCCCAAAGCAGAAGTTACTATTTGAAGTGATCATTATTATTTTGAAGTGATCAAAATCCAGTTAGCCTCAGTACAGTGAATAAGCTGTCCACAGCTGAAAAATAACATGCTGCAGAATGCAGAATACAGAGCAGTGAGTTGGGCATCACTTATGCAACAGACCATTTATGAATATTTTTTTCCCCACAGTAGTGTGCTGTGTGAAGATGTTACTCAGAGCACTAATTACAGTAGAATAGAGTATTTATTTGGTCTAAAAATGTTCCCACTGAGACCAATGGAATAGCTATTAAAAAATCCCTTTCACTGCATAACCAAATTTCCTGAACTTAAAAAAAAGCTAGATGGAGCCGTCTCTGAAATGCCTTTTGGTGAGGATCACCATGGAAATCGCAATAGTTTCCTTAATACTGTAACATATATTACAGGGAGATAAAGGAACTAATACTTCATCTGTGTGTGATAGGTTTTATTTCTTTGATGCCAGATGAAAGGAGTCTCTTTGGCAAGGAAACGGTAATCTCTTATTGTTGCACATATATCCAAATTGGAAATTATGACACTTCTCTCTGCTTTTCCAAAGCAAACAATTCAGAAGCAATGGCAGACAGTGCCTTGGAGTTTTTTAGATGCTGGGTGTCTGATTCTGCTTGTTACAGCAAAAACAGAGTCTCTGTTTAGCAGTAGGGAAAAACAACCAAAAACACCCAATTCTTGTCCTGTCTGAAACCCCAGCAAAATTCCAGGAGGGAACAGACATGAGATCCATTTTTATATCTGTATTACTGAAAGAAACAGCCAGAAATCTGGCACACAGACAGCGTGAAATCAGAACAAAAACAAATCTAATCAAACCTTCAGAATAACTGCCCAAGTCCAAAAAAAGCAAAAGAACAGATTATGTACAAAAATGCAAGGTTATGGGGGGAGATCAGTCTGCTCCTTTCTGCATGCTTATTGCCGTGTTGACTCGTGGTATGTTTACAGACTGACTAGGAATGAGTGAATTGAATAATGCATTCGTTGAACAGCATAGATATTTTTGCTGTCTAGCCAGCTGGATGTTAACCAACCTCTTAATATTATTTGATGAATATTCACCCATACAGATGCTTTCATTGGTCTAAGTGCTCCAGCTTAAGTGGGTAGCTCTTCTCCATACCCTATTGAATTCTGAAACATCTGAGGAAAATAAGCATTTAAGGTGACAATGAAAAAGCATCAGTGAGATTGGAAGAACACATTTCAGCATGTTGCTGGTAGGTGGCACAATGTGCCAGCTGTCCTCAAGTATCCAAGATGCTCCAAGTGACCTTAAGGACGTGCTAGTGATGGATATCTTATTCCTTTCAAACAATGGCCCAACCAGTGGCTAGTGATACTAGAGATCCACGTAGGAAATAGGGATATTAGTATAAAACAAACACAGACAAAGCAGCAGTGTAAATGAGGCATGAGAAAATGCATTTCAGAGAGACACAAGCAGAAGATATGTGAGAAAACATGTGCTTCAAAGGCAAACTTGCTAAACCAGGATTTCACGAGGCATAGGTCCTTCCTCTCTTCTTGAAAACATGAGATTGGATAGGAGGAATTCTTTAAACCCATTGTAATGGGTTTAAAGGCATGGTATTACTATAATTACTTGTTATTCATGGTAAAGCAGTACTATCAATGCTAAAATTGAGAGCCTATTATTGTACAAAGTATGTCTGCTGAGTGCAAATGTCCTTGGTCTCAGTGTTTGCCCACTAAAGAGAAAAGACAGATGCAGGGTTGGGAGGAAGGCTTATAAAACATGAGGAGAATGAACACAGTCATCTGAGCCAAAAGCCATGGGTTGAGAGATGTTTCCTCAGCCATAAACAGGAAATGTAGGGACAAATAATTTTTCTTGGGCAGAAACAGGCAGACCCTTTTCTCAGGAAAAGACAGTTTCTCATAGACCAGATGTGGGGTGTTGAACACTGGGGTAGCACACTGGTGTCAGCATGGCTCAGACACAAAAACCTTCACCCAGGACTCCTGAGCTGCATGGTCACCTTTGTGTCGCTATGTTAACAGTAGTAACCTGTGCTGGAAATCAATGGGGAGCCTTCTGAGAAGGCTGTACAACAGCAGAAGGAAAATGAAATAACTATTTCTGTGCAGTTCTTCTCTGGAATAGAGCTTTCTCTCAAGGCAACCTCTGCTTCTATAATCGCCTCGATTCTGGGGAACTGACTTCAGAATTTGCCACTGTTGATGTTCTGATTTTTCTCCTTTCTTCCTACTTTCTGTCTCTCAATTCGCTGCCATTAACATCAGATTTCCGAGTATTTTTGGTGTCATTCCAAATCCCCAAGTGTGACAGTATCCTCACCACTTTTGTACACTCCCTCCTTCATTTTCTGGCATTTCATGCTTTCCCTCAGCACAATCAGTCTTCGGGCTACCATCTCCCTCAGATCTGGGATGGAGAGATGAAACCAGAAGCCGCTGTAATTCCCTTAATTACTGCTATATTTTATGAGGAGTAGAAAAAGGCACTGGGGGGCACAGGCGGGGGGGCAGGCAACAAGGTGGTTTCCTTTATATGCTTCCTGTCTGCCTGCTGTTTTATGCTCTATACTTCAGCTTCAGAGATGCTAGAGGAGAGGAAAGAGGCCAGGACATGGGATGGGTTCTGTCTTAATCCCCCTTCTTCTGATCTCAACTTCTGTTCATGATTCAGCCAAATGCCCAAGAGTAGAAACCAAGCCCGGAGTCTGCATTTCAAGGGAATCCTGGCTCCACTATGTTTCAGTTTACTGCAGCAGTAACCCACCTCCTGTTCACCTGTGTATTTCCTTCTCTTCCTTCACAGAGCCTAAAGCAAGTTGCAGATTAGGTCGGTCTGCATCCACATCAGGTGTGCCTCCTCCATCCGTGACTCCGCTCAGGCAAGCCAGTGATCTTCAGCCGAGCCAGGTACCATCGTTAGCCAATCGTGAATGACTTCATGTGCTGCAACATGCCAAATGTATCTCACCTCTGTGTCTGTCGTTTGTTACAGTAAATGATTATTTTGCTTTTTGTCTTTATTTTCTGTGCGTGTGCGTGCATCTGTGTGTGCGCATCTCTCATTGGCAATGAAATTCCACTGGCCACAGCCAGTAGAATTTTCTTTGCTCTTAATTCCTTGTATCCTTTTCTGTCTTCATTCTGTAATATAAATGTAGTAAAACTGTACTATATGAATTGGCTGGGTTTTTATTTTTTCATGTTTTCTGTACTTTTTTACTGTCTTTAAAATTTATCAAACTTTGATAAATTTAATCTATGTTTTTATGTAAATTTCTTTTAAATGTCTTGTCTAAAGCACTTGCACCAATGTTTGTCAATGACTTGTACATATCTGACTTCTGCCCAGTTGTACTTTAATATTTGTGCCAGTCTCACATTTGTTTTGAGTTTAATGCATGATTGTATTACACTGTGATTTATCACTGTCCTGAAAACTGCTCTTACAGCAAGTTATTTTGTTTAGTTAAGGCAGCTAGACTCTCTTCAGCTATAGGCCATATAATGCTTACAGGACTATTAAATAGTCCACTGTAGTTATATTTATTGTATATTGTTAAGAATCAAAAAACAAATCAAAGGGGTAACATTTCCATGTATCTTAAACAGAGGTACTTTTTTTTTTCCTCATCAAACCCAAAAATGCCACATAGACCCTTAAGAAAGAAATGAAAGTGTTTGGGTTCGGCAAATTTCTCCAATAGTGAGAAAATGGAAAAGAAATAAAGACATGGGAAACCTATACTTACCTTTATTTTATATGCTAATACTGATATTGTATCGTTTTTCTGTGCAGACCTGTATTATTAGTTTGACAGAACTAACTGCTGAGAGTAGCAATTGAGAGAAGAGGTTTCACTTAAACATAATGTGAATGCCTTCTGTCAAGCTCAAAGCACTCCCGTATTGTATCACTTGTGTGTACATGTACAGGCCTACACATCACTGTGTATGTGTGTGGGTATATGTATGCACAAAGAGGCATAAACATATATGTATATATGTGCACATACATATATGTACGCACACACACAAACACCCTTACTTAGATGGTGAATTTTTGATTGGCTTTCAGGGAATTAGTCCCCATAATCCTATTGAATTTCAATGAGATTTGAATGGAAAACTCCTTGAGGACAGCTTTGCAATAATCATGTATTTAAGTTGTTTGTAGCTTGGTGAGTTGCTTCTAGAAGGTCTTGACCAAAGTACAGACCAGAAGAGTAAGGCTGATTTACTCAATCCAGACAGCCCACTGCTTGTTAGGAAGGTTATATTTGGGTAGCCTAGTCCATACAGGTTAAAATTCTTTAACCTGCAAAACTGTTGCTATTGTATTACTTCTGAGCCCTGCTGGACACAATGCCTAGCAGAACCTTGCACATTTCTGAAGCATATTTTACATAAGAAAATCAAATCCATAACAGAGATTCAAAACGACAGCCCATTGAAATACCACGCCAAGTGTTCCTTCATCTAAGGAAGAAATTAGGGTAACTGTACTTCCAAAGGTTTTGAGTGTCCCAGTGTTCATGTAGTATATGATTTTTGATGAAATGGGTCTTAGAGCAGACATGATGCTTTCCTGGTTCCTCAATGGCAAAGGCACCTTGGGTGTTTTGAAGGGATTTGAGTCTCTCAGTTTATATTAAGAACTAAACAATAAGCCTTGAAAGCAGAAGCTGATGTGATAGAAGAGATAATGAGCCTCTTAGAAGCTGCAACCAGGGTTCACTGAAACTGTGGAGGAAAAATCCACCTCACTTCATACAGAAGAAAGGAAAAAAGATGATAAGAGGAATTTTCAAGTGACTGTAGAAGGTGATCTTGTTAATTGAATAATGTATGGTACGGACATGGCTTCATGAAAAACAAGAAAAACTAGTAAAAGCTTTCTCTCCCCATAAAGTCTTCCTGTCAAGCTGTCAATCTCTTACTGTCCATCTATTAAGTTGTCATTTATTATGATGGCATAATTTTTTAAAGGTGTGGATTTGACCCTGATTCCAGCCAAATGACAAAAGTCTTATTATTTCCATGGCAGATACAAACATTACTTTGATTGTGTTCTTTATACACCTATTCTATTTTAATGTGCAAATAATCTATGACAGGTGAAATGTGTTTGGAAGTGGCTGGGTTGTTAGCCCATTCTGAATCTGACAGATTGTGGCATACAGGGTATTTATTTTCGTGTGCTGTGACTATTGATTGTATCAATACTGGTTTCCTTAACCACATCATAATCAGCAGTTAGACTTTCCAAAAGATTAAGAGGATGCATCCTGTTATTCCTGTCTTTGTTGATGAGGTGGGCACAGCTAACATTCATAAAGGGGTACAAGATCTGGGAAAGGGCAGATTACTGTTAATTGGTTTTCTCAAATCTTCATGGATCCCAAACTGATGTTATTCAAAATGTTTAACTTGGGGAAAAAATCAGATTTGCAACTGAGCTCTCAAGGCCCAGCATTTTTAATACAGAATCATTCAAGGAAGTGGTGAGGATGCTTAGGAATTAAAAATAGGTCTGATCTAAGGAAACCTAAATTATAATTCCAATCAAATATTGGCTAATTATGTAACTACTGACATTTAACTCCCTTATGCCTTATTTTCTTGTTTCTTTATTGGTGTAGGAATTGTGAGGATTAACCAGTTAAAATTCACGGAACGTATTTATGGTGTATTGATGGTAAGCATTATAGTGATCACTTATAAATAAAAAGAAAGAGCTTACAAGCAGAGATGAATTATGTGGCTGGTCTCTGATGGAGAACACTTTAAAGTTCTGTAGTGTAGCAGCAGCCAGCAGTTACCAACGTGCTGAGCCAGATAGAGAGCATGCCGTTCTGTACTTAGTTCTGGTAAATGGTGGGGGCATTTTGAAAGAGCTGCTTGCAGGAAGTAACCTTGGATGAAGGTGCGAATTGACTCAATTTAAACTGAAAGATAAACGTAAGTTTTTCTTGGAACTGAAGTTATTGATTGTGTAAGGACAAAGTTTAAGAAATTAAGGATGTATCAGAGGAAGTCAAGTGGAGAGCTTGGAACCATAATATGGCAGAAGCATGGAATATATTTGAGCTACAGAAGTGGCAGAGAGCTATATTTCCTAAATACGTATCTAAATATAACTGTCGTAAAGAGAGGAGTGTAAGCAGCAGAGAAGTGTTCTAGATATCGCAGAACATAATGCCTTGTAAAGGTTCTCTGGTGTTAGCAGAAAGCTTACAGAGAATGGAAAAATGTTCTAGAAAGTACAGTAGGTTATATCTTAGAGATAAGAAATGTGTGAATAAAACTAGAAATAGTGGAAGTCCATCTGAGTTTGGCCTTTATCTGGAAATGAAAACAAGCATTTTTGTAGCCATCCAAGTGGACAGAGAACAGTAGAAGTTAACTGCCATGTGAGGTTTATAAAGTAGAATAAACGTGGCCCAAGGATGCCCCAATAAATAACTCATCACCTATATTGCTGGAGCCTCTGTGCTGCTGCCCAGGACTTCTGTAGCAGGCGTGGTCGGGTGTTTCACCCTGCAGTGGTAAATGCTCAGTCCTATCAGGGGACCCCCATAGTGAACAAAATTGTTCGCTTGTGTAAAGCAAGCAGGATTTGGAGTCACAGGTATCACTGCGATACAGTGATGTTTCCCTGCATCCTATCATTCTCCACATCTTCACCTCAGGGTAACAAAGGATTACACTCTATTGATGGACGCAAAAATCCCTGTCACATACAGGATACATGTCCACTGAGCATGTCTGTCACAAAAGAAGAAAACATTTCAAGCAACCTGCACTGTGGAAATCCCTCTGCTGGAGAGCAGAGCATCTCGTATCCTTATTTTTAATGTACATAAAATCATCTCTAGGTCACTGCCAGGCTTCTCCGAAGCGGTCTTCAGCACACCAAAAACCCACTGGTTTCCATTTTAAGAAAAAGGAGCCAATATAACTGTCTCTAGATTTTTTGCTGCAAATGAATTTTGCAAAGTGAAGTTTGCTTTCATTAAGATGTAGGCAGCTATTGAAAAATCACATGTATTAAGCTGCAGAGCAGCACAGCAGTGCATGCTTGTAATGAAGATCCACGATCTGAAGGAAAGTACACCCTTTGAAAACAAAACTCCTGATAATTACAATGTGGTATTTCAGCTTTACTGCAAAGCAGAGCCTATTTTAAGACATTTCCACAAAACTGTACCTTATCTGCAAACGTGCAGCCTCTCTTCATGTTGCCTGTTAGTTACTTGCTTTTCAGCAGGACAACAGTGCTGTCCTTCACTGTTGCCTCCTCGAGGTATGCTATCTTAATTCTGAAGGTTTGCATGCCTCTTAAGGTCTGGTGTCTTCTTGTGGGGAGGACCAGGCAGTGATATCTAGCTCCAATTTAAGCAAGGAAGGATGATTTAAACTTTACAATGATGATCAAAGTAAAATCCAGAAGCCATGCTGAGAAATGAAGATACATGGACAGCTATGAATTAAAGAGTTTCAACTTGCATTGAAGGAATGAAGAAAAAGCTAGAAAATACATCAGAATCAACACTCAAATTTTTTGTGGCTTATTTTTTCAAAAAAAATGCACCTCACTTCATTACTTGCCTGGTATCTGCCTGAGCCCCCAGCAAGATGAGATGGCATTTTTCTTCCCCCATATGACTCCATCGGTGAACACGACACAGAAGGCCCACATGACGGAGAAACTAACCATTACCTTCCAAAATTGAGGAGAGCTCTCACTTATTTTATGATTTATCGGAATATAATATAGCAAAGCAGAAAGGCCTCCCATTCACAGAATGGACTTGACCATGTAATTATTATCTTGCACCAAATTAAATGAATCCATCAATAGTTTATTTGAGTATGTATCTTCGATAGGCAGGAATTTTAGATACAAGTTGGCTCCTTAAATTTGTATTTAGGTAGCTAAATAATAAAACAGACTTGTAGAAGGACCGAGTGTACTCTTTAGCTGAGATCTATCCTACCTACCTCCGAGATGTCTAAATCAGGGGTATAATACAGGTTCCCCATGGGCTATATGAAGAGAGGCACCTGCAGAGGGGATTCACCTAGCTAAACCCCCAGTGACCATGTAGAGCTGCATGTCTGTTACGGCAGATAACCTGGTAATTTAGCCTCCTAATTTAACCACCTCTGTCGGTTGTGGAAAGCTAGCTGGGATCATTCCTGTGCTGTGTGTGTTAGAGGCTCCTGGACACTTGCCACTGAACAGATGACAGCCATTAAAATTTCCATTGCTAGGTAACAGACATTTATACCTTTTCAGACTTAATCCATGTGTGCTGAATGTTAGAGAGAAGCTATATGGCTGATACGGCTGGGTCCTACCTACTGTTAATCTTTGAAATGACATGCTTTTGGCACCTTCCCTCCTGCTGGGCTTGTAGCCAGACTCACGAGCAGTGCCCAGGGGAGAGCAGCAACCTGGAGTGGTGTTGGGGTGGGTGGGCTGGCTCTTGGGTTTGGTGTTTGACCTCACTAAGGGAGCTGTTTTAAGGAAATGGAAATCCAAGCTTTGCGGAGTCCCGAAAGCAAGAGATCAGGATTTTTCCCGCGTAGTTTTCTAATGTATTAACATAGGTAGGGAAGCAGAAAGCAGATTTTCTACCTTAAATATGTAACTGGAAGGGGTTTTGTTGTTGCATTTATTTCCAGTTGGTCCGAGACAGGTAGAATGCACACAGTTTTGTGTTGAGCAAGAACATGAGAAAATACCCTCTTTATTGTTTGGGGCTGTGCCAGAGAAGTCCTGGACAAAAATGCTCTTTAACAACTGTTCAAAATGAACAGTTTGAAAATCCAAAAGGATTAGGAAAAGCTTTGTTTTTCCCAGGGCCGGGAACGCAAAGCAGGCTGCCCTCCGGGGGCAGCGCTGCCGTTTCGGCAGGCTGGCAGCCGCCCCGCAGGCCGGCGGGACTGGGCTGAGGGGGGGGAGCGGGTGGGACGCCTCGGGCACCTCGGTTCTCCGTGACAAANCGGCTCCCCGGGCTGCGGTGGGAGGCGGCGGCGGGGCTGGGGCTGCAGGGAAGCGGCTCCCGCGGAGCGGAACGGGAGGGTGGGGCCCTGCCCCTCTGCCCGGCTTGCGCGGGTCCTGCTTGACACTGCCAGTGACAAAGCCCTGCACAGCCTAGGGAAAGGTAAAGCCTCTTCAGACCGTGTAGGAACCGCACCCGAATTTTCTAGGAGATAAATTATTTATTTTAAGAAGAGTGGTTTCGATGTGTTGGTTTCCCCCCCCCCCCCTC
>VYZW01021848.1:66694-119858 GCA_013401315.1 Balaeniceps rex
AAAGCTTTGTTTTGCCCAGGGCCGGGAACGCAAAGCGGGCTGCCCTCGGGGGGCAGCGCTGCCGTTTCGGCAGGCTGGCAGCCGCCCCGCAGGCCGGCGGGACTGGGCTGAGGGGGGGGAGCGGGTGGGACGCCTCGGGCACCTCGGTTCTCCGTGACAAACGGGCGGGTCTCTGCGGTTGGTGCCCCTGCATTGCTGGGGCCGGCGGGTGACACCCCCGCGTTGGGAGGGAGCCCGGGCCTGGGCCCACGGCCCCGCCNTTGTGCAGAAGCCGCTGTAAGCCGTGTTCCTTTGCCGGTGCTCGCATGCTCGCAGCAGGGCGGCTGCACTCCCGCTAGCTGCCGTCCCAGCGCCGTGCGCAGCCTTGCACCGCATCGGCTGGCATTAGGAAGGGAGGGAGGAGGCTTGCACCAGCCTCACCTGTTAATCTCAAATTCTTCCACACAACAGCTTAGATAACGTTTTGTTTAAGACTCAGTATTTAGGTGCTAACCAAAATGCAATTAAAACGCACACATTTTATCATGAAAAAAAATTCTAGCATTAAAACTGATGTGAGACCTTATCTTCAGGGCAAGAAGATTATTTAATCTTCTTGTTATTTAATTTTGTACTCTAGCTGAAAAATCCCAAACACATATTCTAATTGTTCCATTTTAAAATGAATGATGGAAGGGAAATAAGACAAAGAAAAAACTGAGATATATATTTGGCTGCTCTCCACAGGCGTTCTTAGAGCAATACCCTGTAGTTTAAGTGCAGTATAAGCTCATTGTAAGAAATTTACAAAACTTCAGAGAAATAATTTAGAGTTGACTTTTGACAAGTCCTGGGTACTCTTCAGCAATGCAGCTAAGTATTTGTCTCATGCCTAAGTTCATGAGTATCTCTGTACTGGGTCAACTAAATATCACAAGCTCAGCTCTTCAAGTCTCTAGCCTTAGTTGTGTATACAAAGCATATTAGAGTCCTTGTATGCCTTGTAAGCATTGTGTTCGCCCTGTAATTAATGAATGCAAGAAGGGTAAACTGTTACTATTATGGCTCTAATTATTTTTGAAGGCACCTAGACAAAGTACTTCCCCAATGAATTGACATTATCATGCTTTAGTTGGCAAATGTGCATCTGAAAGCGTATGGGCTCTATGCTACTCTGTGAGCATAAACAAAGCATCTGTGCTCTTCTATTATTCTCAGCGTAAAGTTGCCATTTTCCCCAGCAATAGTGTACAAGAGTTCAAAGCAGTCAGTAAACACCCTGCAGTTGTCGGGCGTTGTAGCAGGGCTGGGTTCCTGACTGCTGCATTTAATGAATTCTGCTGCTGAAAAATGAGCACCTATAAATCAAGATCTGCTGTTCCGTATCTGATCACAGCAGTCTTTTCTTAACTTCCTTTATATGAAAGAAATACAGTCATTGCAGGTAGATGGAGAACTCTGTAGGCTGAATACTCTTTCATCCAGTTTGAATACTAGGAAGATGGTAACACCAAAAAAAAAAGTGTGCTAGTAAGAGAATTCGTGTCTGCTACGTAGCATAAACCCATGTCATCGCTCAGTACTGTAAATCTTTGCTAGATGCACTCCTTGATGAATCACAGTCTGAAACTAGCATCAAACTGTAGTGATTCTGCTTTTGTGGTTCTGGTAATGCAGAAGGATTTGCAATGAAAGAACCAACTTCTGTTGTACTTGCTCTCTGAGCCAAAGGGAAAAAAAGATCTCCCTGGG
Source organism: Balaeniceps rex (assembly GCA_013401315.1). Classification (NCBI taxonomy): domain Eukaryota; kingdom Metazoa; phylum Chordata; class Aves; order Pelecaniformes; family Balaenicipitidae; genus Balaeniceps; species Balaeniceps rex. The sequence goes on from VYZW01021848.1 coordinate 68,426, forward strand.
CTGCTGGTTAAAGATCTCAGGGGAGAGATGCAGTCCTGAATTCCTATTCAAAAGGAGTATCTAACTACTGTGCTAATTGCCACTCTGGTATGACTTTGTCCCTCTTTTTTCCTCTAATTTTCAAAGGTTTTGAAAGTCTGTTGTGTATTTTGGACGTAGAATAGCAAAACATATGAAACAATTCATGGGATGGTGGCAATCATTGTCTTCTCCCTGTGTGTAAATGCCAAGTGTTCCCCTTCAGCCAGTGCAATGCCTCTGAGAGCTGTCTCTGTGCTCCTGGGGCCAAGATTATGATTGTTCCTTTTTGATACTTGATCTTTTTCTTCATTCAAAATATATGTCCACAGTGTGGGAACAGTCCCATCCCTCTTGCTCTGTAATCAGAGTCCCATGGGGTTTTGGTCTGGACTTTCTATACGCTATTTATTGCTTTGGATGGTAGTTTCTGTTTTTGCCTGTGAAGCTATTCCCTTAAAGGGACTTAATTACTCCTTATGTTTAACCATCACTTTTAATAAGGCTTGGGATAGCCACTGGATCCAAAACCTGCTTAATGTTGGCTGCTAGGATCTACCACAATAACTTTTGCGGTGGTATCTAAGAGTCATAGTCATAAATAAGGTCCCCGTGTTGGTAGACAATGTGTGTAGAACAAAGACTGTCCTTACCCCAAGGATTTGTAAGCTCAGTGTAATAGATGAGAAAGTAAGCAGCCATTGCAGATGGGAGTATATTGGTAAGGATGTGACTGTCAGGAATTGCTTAAGCTTTGGTTTATGTGAAATTAGAAAGTGCAAAAACTATTTGGGGTGCAATCTAGTGTATCTTTGGCAGTGATTGTAATTAGTTTTATATGCTACTGATACAATTAAATGCATTTGAATGTCTAAAACCAGAAAACGAGGTAAATTTTATTAGGACCATTTTACAAATTATGTCTCTCTCTCAAATGTCCTCCTCATGGAGAAGTCCTGCTCCTCCAGTGGAAAAGTATTGTCTGTGTAGGTGAAAACAAATGAATGTAGACATAGACTGAATTTTTGGATGCTGGTTTTGCAAATAGCTGGGAGGAGGAAACTCCTCTGGGTCTTACCTGGGAGGTTGGACAGGCATGGAAGAACCCATGGTGGGGTACAGAGAGAAACCCCTGGCACAAGCACTTCACTGATGGAACATAGGCCAACATCTACCTTGAGATGATGTCTGGATTTGACCAGTGTGTGGCCTGAGCGTATTTGAAAATCTGAATCATCCAGAACCGTAGGATTTTGCCTTCTTGTTCAGGCTGAATGTTCACAAGAGTCAGGAATGAGCCATCACACTGACTGCCACCACCTAGAAAGAAGTGCTGGGGCATGAGCTGTGTCCTGAAGTGTCACACAGCCTTCTGGGGAGTTTGCACTGCTAAAAATCTGTGAGAGTTTGGGTTTCTGATTATGCTTTTGTGCCTTTATAAAGTGCAGCAGAGCCCCATGCCCACGAGAGGGAGTAGTTGGATTACTTTACGCAGTTCTATTTTTTCTGCAAGGACAAATATCTTGCACACACGAAGGCAAAATTCTGCTGTCGTCAGTCCAGCTAAATATGCTGTCAACATTTTGGATGAGGGCAACAACAAGAATGTTAATGCTTTAGGGAAGGCTCCACATTGCATTGTGTTGAGTTTCAGCTTGAATCTGGTCTTACATAATCAGTGCATGGGTCCAGAGCAGTGCAAGTTGTTTCTAAATATACAAACTGCAAATAGAGAACACTTATTAAAAAGGAAAGAAAGAAAAGAAAATGCAAACCTTGAAGTGGATGGAATTGCCACATCCATTATCCCTCACCTCCAAGGCACGCCTGACTGATTGGCATGAGAAGCAAATGTGTCAAAGCCGTCTTCTGTTGGCAGCAGCCCTGCTGTTGCTGTCCCAACATCTTTTCTTCAGCATTCAGCTGGGCTGGTCATGCAGCAGAAGCAGGTCACTGCATTGCTGGGTCCTACTTTGCCAGGACTGTGAGTTAAGAGCATGAGAGAGTGCATGCCCGGTGGCCACCACCAAAGTGGCCTCTGATTCATGGCATGGGGGAAGCTGGGCAGAGGTGGATCTGAGCACGCACTGCTGTGGCGGTAGGTTCCAAGGCCCAAGCACGGCTTTGGTGGTTCTCCTTCTCCATAACTCTCAGTGGCATGGGTTTTAGGCACAAAAAAGACATGTCAGGGAGAAGCAGTGATGGGTGAAAGCAGGTCAGCTGTAGGAAAAGTAATGCCACAGAAAGAGGGTATCAGAGGTGTGAACAGAGTGACCAGTCTCTGAGCACCAGACTTACAGTCTGTCTTCATACCTTTCCTCACCCTCAAGTGCTGGCTTGGCTGCCGCTATTTCAGCTGTGGTGGAAGAGAGTGGGAAGAAGAATACTCCATTCCCTTACTCTGATCTTTTCTTGTTCTTGCACAGGTTTTGTAAGCTTGCCAGCAGAGTACAGAAAGAGGCTTGTTCCCTCACAGAAGTTGTTGAAACTTTTCAAATACAACAATATTCTGACAAAGAATGAAATACAGCATTTGTGAGGGTTTTCACTTCCTGCTCAACATCTTTTTACTGTCTTTACCTAGTTGTTTCTCAGTTTGGGAGTTAAAATTTCTTTAAAAGGCATAGGACAGACATGAGAATATCTCATCTGCATGGTCTGTGGTTTCAGCGGGTTGTTATGTTGTGCCTGGTTTTGATAGAGTTGGGACAGTGTGTTTCAGTACTTTGAAAAACAGTCTTAGCTCAACAGAGAAATTTATGGGGACAGGTCCCGCAGCCGATGCAGTACAATGTAGGTGGTTGTTCCCTGGAAGGTGAGGCACCCTCCAGAGCCCCTGGAAGTTGGTGAGAAGCTGGTGAGAACCGTGTGCTTCTGGGCTCAGACATGGGGGCCACAGCCAAGCATGGCCTTTGCACCCAGACCTTTCTTTTGAGAGTCAGACTTGTACACGGGTATGTAGAATTTAATATGATGTACGTAGAAACTAATTTAAACTAAGATTTCCAATAAAAGACTTATGCAGGTCGATGAGATGGGGAGATATGCTCCTTGAAAGTCTTGTGGCGTCGTTGAACAAGTGTTCCTAAGCCGTAACTCTTGCAGCTTATAAAACACTGAATCAGTGAGATTGCTGTCCTGTCCTGCCTACAAGAAGAAACTAAAAATTATTTGGAAGTTTTTCGTCTCATTTTTGGCTGCTCTTACAGTGTTGTACATGGTTCTACTAAAAATAAGTAACAACTCACAGTAATACTAAACAAATATATAATGTAATTTATGTGAAATAATTTCAGTCCAAACATCAGTAAGTTGCCTGTAAAGGAATTTAATTGGGTAGCATTCCTTCCTCTTCAGGGAATCTCTCTTTAAGGCGTTTCTCATAAATTTACTTATTCTCTTCTAAAACTTGTAAATTCATTTCAAAACTTGTTCTGAGACTTTTGTGTGCAAACAATTAGTTTAGTCACATTAAGAAGGATGCAGTACCAGAACAATAGCAATTGCTAAATTTATTTCAAATGGTCTTGCAACCACTATTGAAGACATTGTGCCTTGGTTAAAAAAATATTAAAAAAAAACCCCAGAAGCATGCGATTTCCTCTCCCCCCGCCCCCTTTTCTGTGTGTATTTATGTTTAACTCAGGGCAAGAATTTTATAATATTCTTAAAGGAAAAAATAGAAATAAAAATGGCATGAATTCATGAAAGCATGGGTTTATATATAGGCATTCTCTGTAAATGAACCAAATGTTCTGTATTCTAGGTAGAACAACCTTATTTGTCTGCTCATCCGCATTTCAGTTACCTCCATGCACTCCCACTTGTCTCACCTTTTTTGTATATGAACTGAATGTACTGTACCATGTTTCCGTTCGAACAGTGTGTGCCTGATGCATAAAACACGACATGGAACAGCAAGATCTTCCCCACCGTCTGCATTAAGTCACAAACCATCCAAGCTTTGTTCTCATGGTTGTCACCATTTCACCAGAATCTTTCGGTGTTTGTGTAGCCTTATACAGTATATTGCACTTACTGTACCTGTATAGTATCTCGTCTGTATACTGTATGCACATAAATATGTATATTCACTCATGTATGTATGTATAGTATGTTTATATATCTCTGTATACGTATGTGTGTTTGTTCATAGTCTTTCACTAGAAATGTGTGGCTATTCATATACATTATGTGTATGCCAATTACAAAAAAGTATGAATGCCAGCACCCACTTTTGATAACCTACTTTTATTCTCATTTTGTCTTGTTAAACAATGAAAATAAAAACATCATGTATTTTAAATGAGAACTTTAAAAGGTTATTATTTTCACTAATTTTAAGTGAAATTCCAGTTCTTCAGAAAAATTATTTGAACAGATCCAAAATTGCAAAGATATTTGTGTTTCTCATGACAGTTTTCTGTGGTTGAAAAATGTTTGGTAACAGCCCACACTGTGTAGTTTTGGTTCTCTGTATCTTATGCTGGTCAAGTGCTCCTAGGTTTAGAAATGCCCTTAACCAGCTGGACTCTGGTGCTGCAAATCCCAACTCTATTCACATGAGGGACTTGCAATAAATCTGGGGGGTGACCCATGTCTATAACGTCTTGCATGTATAGATACTGCGTATAGAAGGGCCTTAGGCTGGAAAGAAAAGTTTCTCCAGTGCAGGTGAGCCTTAGGAATGGGTGAAAATATCATACTTTATGAGTCAATTTTATGGGAACATTACAGACACTATTTGTCAGACCTCTTACGCTTTGCACTCCACAGTAACATATAATTGCCAATTGATTAGGTGTTTATTAAAATAGCTAACGATCATTTATTAGCCCTTTGTAAAATCATTCTGAATCACCACACAACTGTATGTAGGCTTGAGGCAGCTTATCTTAAATAGCAAAATATGCCTGTAAATCAAGAGGACTACTGATACGTATTTTCCAGTTGAGCATGTGTTTAAGTTATTCACTGAATTGGAGCTTCAATGATAATCATGTGTGTTTCTCTATGAGACCTAGGAGTGATAAATTTGCTTCCTTTACAGTTAGTTTTATCGTTGTATTAGCTTGTCCAGCTGGACCAGTCTCAGTGCGTAGTAAGTTACTGCAGCAGAGTGGCAGCAGCTACTCAGAAAAATCTCAGAAGACAGATCTTTATGCAGGAAATACTAAGGAACTTGTAGGATGACAGAGCCACTGCTAGGAAGAGCCTTCACCCCAACTAAAATCGCAAAATAGAAAATTCTCTTAATTTTTTAATTTAAAGTTACAAGGCTAAATTCTGACCTCACTCACGTCAACAGCAAATTCCCATTTCACTCATAAGCTATAACTGGAATGTCCAAGGAATGCTTTTCCACAACAAAAAATAGGATGGGGAAAGGACACGTTCCACTAACGGAGCTTGGTGTTTATGGGCCAGTGGCCTCATCTTAAGCCTTTGCAAGTCAGTGGCAATTAGTGGACTCTTGGGTTCGGTTGGCCTATCTCTTTTTTTACAGTCTGGAAAAGCACATTTACTATCTGGGGTTTATAATCACAAGTGTATAATTCACAATAAAAAAGAACAAAAATGAGAAAAGACAATAACAATATGCATTTTTAAAATTAATATTGGTCAGATCATGGCTCTTGCTTGATTTCTGCATCAAACTTTAAAACACAAACATAATCAGAGAAAAACAGCACTTTTTTGCTGGTTGACAATTTGTTTGCTTATGTTACAGGTGATATGTGTGTATAGGTTAACATGAAGCTGAATGTTTTGTTTGCCATGCATTGTCATTAGCCATTCCTTTTAAGATGGATATTTAAATTTCCTCCCTGCTCTGGAGATCTGAACTTGAATTCAACCCATGCTGCTGTCATAGGCTAGGTCGAGTTTGCCTGGTCACTCCATGCATGGGATCCTGCGAGCAAAGCCCTGGTTCAGCAGCCTGGTGCTCATGGTTTAGTGTGTTGCAGTCTTCTCAATGAGTTAATGCTGAATCAGTGTCACACGCTGTAGCATCCAGTGCCATCCTTTTGGAGGTTGCCTTTTAAACAGAAAAACAGAAACAAGGTATAGGGAACTGCTGCACCCAATGAATCCCATTTTCTAAAGCACGCAGATGCCAGTCTTAATTTCTTGCCTGTATCTCAGCTATTCTGTGTGTCAGGAAATCATGTCTATATTAGATTTGGGTACTATATTGTTTAGCAATTCCTGATAGAAATGAAATTGCATGATGTTGCTGTGAGGGTAGAACAGATGTGGTATCTCATATTAAGGCAGGCTCTTACATGTTTGGATTCTTTAGAAACTCTCAGTACAGTTTATAACTCCAGTAACTGTTCATTAACTGCATTTCAAATTGGAGTTAGAAATGAATCATAAATGGAGATCTCTGTTTTTAATCATGTTTTTATGCATCTTTAAAAAGGAAGATGTGACCACCTACAAGTATATGATCATCTCTGTATGTTCAGTGTTGTTTTCAGTCATGCTTTCCTAAACTTTTCCCCCTCCATGCAATCAGTGCAGTAGTTGAGAAATAGCATTTAATCTAAGAAAATGATCATTGACTCAATTTCACGATCAAAAAAGGATCATTCTTCCATATTCAATTTCTGGGTCCTTCTTGGCTTCTGGTGCGTGACCAGAAGCAATATCTAGAGCATGCACCCTGTTGCCTTCAGCTCCCTCGTACATGAGAGCTTTTGCAGTCCACAGGGGTTCGATCCGGAGGAGGAAAGGATCTTGCCCACCAGCAGCTCTCACTGCTCTATGCCACCTCCTAACGCAAAGGGGGACAGACTGTTCATCTCAGTGTGAGATTTAGAATCCATCAGTTTTTCGAAACTAGCATGATTTAGAGTAAGAAACACTGATTACAGGTATGTTGTACTGTGGACATGGTTACTCAGTCATAGGCAGGGCCAGCTGTAGTGGTCATTGAGGTCACTGCCTCAAACTGTCCTGCTGTTTTAAGGCTGATTGTGATGGGTTGACCCACGCTGGACGCCAGGTGCCCACCAAAGCTGCTCTGTCACTCCCCCTCCTCAGCTGGACAGGGGAGAGAAAATATAACAGACAGGGAGAGATCACTCACCAGTTACAGTAATGGGCAAAACAGACTCGACTTGGGGTAATCAGTTTGATTTATTACCAGTCAAATTAGAGTAGGATAATGAGAAATAAAAACTAAATCTTAAAACACATTCCCCACACCCCTCCCTTCTTCCCAGGCTTAACTTTACTCCTGATTTCTCTACCTCCTCCCCCTCAGGAGCACAGGGGGACAGGGAATGGGGATTGCGGTCAGTTCATCACACATCATCTCTGCTGCTCCTTCCTCCTCAGGGGGAGGACTCTTCACATTCTTCCCCTGCTCCAGCATGGGGTCCCTCCCACGGGAGACAGTTCTCCACGAACTTCTCCGATGTGAGTCCTTCCCATGGGCTGCGGTTCTTCATGAACTGCTCCAGCGTGGGTCCCTTCCACGGGGTGCAGTCCTTCAGGAGCAGACTGCTCCAGCGTGGGTCCCCCATGGAGTCACAAGTCCTGCCAGCAAACCCGCTCCAGCGTGGGCTTCTCTCTCTCCACGGGTCCACAGGTCCTGCCAGGAGCCTGCTCCAGCACGGGCTTCCCACAGGGTCACAGCCTCCTTCGGGCATCCACCTGCTCTGGTGTGGGGTCCTCCATGGGCTGCACGTGGATATCTGCTCCATCGTTAACCTCCATGGGCTGCAGGGGGACAGCCTGCCTCACCATGGTCTTTACCACAGGCTGCAGGGGAATCTCTGCTCCAGTGCCTGGAGCACCTCCTCCCCCTCCTCCTTCACTGACCTTGGTGTCTGCAGAGTTGTTCCTCTCACATACTCTCACCCCTCTCTCCAGCTGCATTTGCGCAGGTTTGGTTTTTTTTCCCCCTTCTTAACTATGTTATCCCAGAGGCACTACCACCATTGCTGATTGGCTTGGCCTTGGCCAGCGGTGGGTCCGTGGGAAGCTTCTAGCAGCTTCTCACAGAAGCCAACCCTGTAGTCCCCCTGCTACCAAAACCTTGCCATGCAAACCCAGTACACTGGTTCATGAGCAGTTAAGGCACACATGCAACAGAGCAGCAATCTCCAGCAACAGGAAGAGGTGGGGAGACAGGGTTAGTAAGCTCTCAAGGAAATCTAGGACATTAGAGTGTTACCCTGCAGGTGCTGTACTGCAAAATGCAGTTAGCAGGAGCTCTCTGTATCACTGAACTCTAGCAAAGTATTCTGTCCTTTGTCCCTCCTGTGATTGACCTAATACAATATTGAATTTTCCTTTCTATTTTACAGGGAACGACAGCATGTATCATGGTGGGTTGCTCGAGTTCTGCATTTATTGCTTAGCAAAGGCATAGATTAAGCTTTGATTTTTCATGAGTGAGCTCAATAGGAATGCACTTTGTGATGATCCACTGTATAAATGAGATGCATGAGACAACTTTACACAATATCCCTAATATGAGTTACTTCACAGGTTCTTATTTTAAACATACTAGCATTTACAGGATGTGTTAACTAACAGTAGATCAAGCAGTACATTTCAGACAGTTGTTTGGTGTTAAAAAAAAAAGCTTAGATGAGAAGAATACATTTTTCCAAATAAGATAATAATGCAGGGTCAGGAAGATCTATAGCTAGACTGATTGCCAGTATAAAAATAGAAAGCAGGACGGTGAATTATCATTTGAAGTTTGCTTTATTGATAGCCTCAGCAATAATCCGAGGGTTACTGGGAAACTCAAGGCATAGGAGTATGTGGAGGGCTGGTTCTGTATGAAGTAACTGTGATGTTTAGTAATTGGAAGCAATGAATTGTGAAACTGGAGGTCTGGAATCAGAGGTGCTGAAGGTTTACTAACCATTTGCTAATTTAATTTTAGGATAAGTATTAATTGCTTATACCCTTGAATCTTTGGGAATTCCTGGAGTTCCAGAGATTCTTGTCAGTTGTTTTTAAGTGGTGGATTAGTCAGGCCATGGAGCGCAAGACAATGTAATAAGTCTTTTAGTGAGTCCTGTGTTTGAAAAAAGGTGTCCAGAGTTTTCTTACGATACTGCATCATATAATTACATTAAGTGGTAGAACAGTCTTTACAGGGACTCTATTTTCATTTTTTTCTGTGGTAGTATTATTTCTAAGAAGACATATTTCCAGAAGTTTAGAAATTTAGAATAATGTAAAACAAAACATTAAACACAGCAATTCAAATGTTACAATAGCCCTGAAGTGAGATGCATAGTTGAAATAGCAGGTGTCAGTGTTAAACATACAGGGCAAGATTACAAAGTGCTCCTTCCCACCCAGCTATTTTGTCAAAATTAAGACCAGTGTGCTGGCGGAATTCTTTCCCAAGTGCTTAGAGGGAAAATAGAGATGTTACTTGTGTCCCTTAAAAAGATGAATTTGTGAGAGGCCGGAAAGGGTCGTTTGTGTAGCGGTTAGCACCTTGCACATGCTTGTGCTTGTGATGCAAGTACATGAATGCATGGGATCATTCTAATGTGGTTGCTGGCATCGTAGGACACCTTCTAGAAAACACCTCAGACACTTCTAGAGAAGAATTTGCAGTTAAGTTATCCAGTGTCCCCAGGGAGCGTTACCATGCACTACGAATTGCACGGAGAGTGTCTGCTTTCACAGCTCACCTTGCACGTCCTGCGTGTTCCTGAACATGCTGTTACTTTTAATCACCTTTGTATTAATAATCAATTGTTGTTTTGAATTTAACAGTAACAGGAGAATGGGTTAGCAGTACAGAGCTATATGAATGACTAACTACTGGGCCAAATTACGCTGTCTTTCATGTCAATATTATTCCAGAGTACCTTTGTCAGAGAGAAAGAAATGACCGCAGATTTAGCCTGTAGTTTACCCTCACTTACCGACTTTTGCAGCCATTGGAAGTAACAACAGTCAACTGCACTGCAATGGTTATAGCTAATGGTTAGCAAAAGAAATCTTGTCCAACATAATTTTCCAAGTGCTCTTCCGAGGGCTTTTTAAATCATTTGAGGGTTTTTGAACTGTTTGTTTGAACAAACCGTAGTCAAATTCTTGGACCCATGAAGTCAGCCAGTGCATTCCTGTTGGCTTCAAATGGGTGAGGATCTCACTGCTCAGATTTTCTGAAACCTGATTCTAGCTGAACTCCTGCCTTGGACAACTCCCCTTTTGAGAACATGTGTTAAGAGGACCTCCACGTCAAGCTAAGAGTATCAGATAGCAGATCGTGGAGTAACTGTTGCTACTTAACATAGCCCTCCACCACTTGTACCCATGGCACACGACTGCCTTCTAGGAGTGGGATTTCACACCCTCCCAAGTGGAAATACCTTACCTGGCCAGATGGCTGGGACCCATCTGCACCAGAGAAAGTGATGTCAAGAGTTTCAGTGGGAAAGAGAGTGTGGAAACTCCTGTCTGAGAACAGGCGAGGAGGAGGGAGTACCTTTTCCTCCCAGAGGATGGTAAGTGGCTTTCAGGAAGCCTTTCTTCTTTGCTTACTGTAGCCTGCCAAAACAAGCCAGCATGCTTGGCTCTGCTGAATGATGTGTAGCACTGCACACAGATTGCACTGTTAGATATCGCTTTGTTTACAGATCCAGGAGACATTTCTAATAATCTCCTCCAAATGTTGCTGATATTTTTTATTTAATTATATTTTGCATTGGTTTAAGGTCACTTTGTTATAGCCTTACATCAGCTGTTGGGCTTTCATTTTGTCTGTGATATGCAGTTGTCACAAAGAAAAGGGTATTTGTACATGACATCCATGATCACATATGTGTGATGTGGTTTTCCCCACCCTTCCTGTAAATGAAGAATAAGCCCCTCTGCCCATCCAGCGGGAGAGGGAGACACTCACAAGGGCCAGAAGAGAACAGCATCTTCCTCAGCCCCATAACCTCTGCAACCTCTGCACCGTAAGTGGGAACCTATAGCACTAGGAAAAAATTATGGAAGCCCCACATCGTGGGGCTCTCTTGTTGCCCAGAGCTTCTGATTTCACCTCAAACAAACCAGCAGCATTAAAAATAGGCAAACCAAGAACTTACCAGCCAAGATGTCATGAGGAGAAACAGCTGAATGGGATATGGTATTGTCTAAAGCCCTCATGTAAACTATAGTGGAAAATATTTTTTTAGGTCATTAAAAGTTCACACAGCACGAAAAAAGCCCCACTCATAGAAGTGTCCAGAGCATGAAATATCGGGTGGTCAATTCAAATGTTAGAAAAGCTTCCTCAAAAATGAATGAAAATTGGCAGCATTTTCTAACTTTGTGACTAGTAATAGAGCTGCCTACAATATTTCAAATATTTCTACTCCCCCATGGCATTTTTAGCAGCACATATTTTCACGGGCATTCATGTGAAAAATTATAGTGCACCTTTTAATGATAGGTTTCCTGAAATGCCTCTCAGCACTGGGAATTAGCATGACTTTATCCTACCTACACTTCACCCCTGCGGCCTGACTTTGGAGGAGCAGAATCGCTCCTGGCACTTGCTCTTCTCTCGTCCCAGCACAGGCAGGAGTGCAGGGCGCCTGCCTGCTCAGCACGCAGGGCTCGTGATTAAAGTTACATGGGGCTCGGTTTGAGACAAGAGGATATGAATAGGACTTGGGTAGCACATACGTCTTTTTACCAAGAGAGAGCATTATCTGTTTATGTATTTATGTAGCTATTTATCTGTCACATTTATCAGACCTAAGAAAGAGAGTCCCAGGCCTGCTGCTGAGGATTTTTCACTCTATGTTTTCAGTCCTGCTCCCAGATTTTTCTTTTTGCACCCCTCATGTTTTTCATTTGGAAAGGCTATGCTACAGGGGATCATTTGGTTTGTATATAACTTACAGGTGTTGCCATATTTTTTTCAGTAGCATACATGTGTTCAGTAATTTACACAGACCTGCTTGGGCACTGTACTGATGCACTTTGCCTGGTGCTCCTTATGGTGAAAGTCCAGTTCCTGAAGGGCCAGAAACTCTTATCTCATATTGTGAATAGTCACCAACAAAAAGATACAAGATGTTTGCTACACCTGGTGACCACAGCTAGCAGGTGTGCAAAGTTGTATCCATCAGTAGCTGCTTAATTGTATCGTTGGAGAATATTTTCTTCTATCTTTTTCCACCTGTAACTATTACTTTCTTTGCCAAACCAAACTGTCCTGCTTAGTTAAGAACAGGGAAAGAACTATGTTCATTTACATTTCTTTTTCTTGCTTTAAATACCCATATTTTGAGCACTTTTGTGAATCTGCTGGTGCAGGCTGCCATGGCACAGCACGGGCTGGAGCTGCACCGGCATCATTCTGCGGGCAGCGGTGGGGGTGCCCAGGGCCAAGGCAGAGCCTGTGCCAGGGCAATAGAAAACAGAAATAGTCTGCTGTGACACCAGGGAGTTCCTGGCAGCGTGAGCCATTGTCTGCTCCCCAAAGCCCGTTTTGAGTTTTCCCTGGGATTATGAGCTTTTCCCAGTAAATTCTGATGTGTCAGAGAGCTACGACGTGTACCGACCTCTGGCTCCAGGTCCTGTCCTCTAAGAGAGATTGAACTGTAGATGTTCTGCCCATCAAACCTCTGCTCCAAACAGTTCTGTGATCTAGCTCAGGGCACTCTAATTTAAGTAATACATATATTTGTAAACCATGAGGACTGCTACTTATCTTTCTGGAATAATTCAAAATTTCAGTCCTGTGAGGTAAGAAGAAATGAAGACAGGCCCACTGCTGATGGAGGCACCTACACACAAAAATATACCGGTTGCAGTTTGCAGAGAAGAGAACTAGTTTGTCTAGTTTGTTTCTCAGATCTTCATAAAACATGAAAACACTCACCAGAAGTGATCTTTTTTTACTTAGAAAGGTTTTCTTAGACAAAACATTTTGGATTGTTTTGAGGATGTGTAAAGTTGTTGTTTTTTCTTAGTTGAAAGGTGGTTTTATAGTATTAGTTGTTCTGTGTCACTGCCAACATAGAATCTGAGAGTATGTAATACATCTTAATAAAATTCACTTCCAATGTTTTGGGAATAAAAATACCAGACAAATAAGGGCAGATAGTAAAAGTAAGGTGGCAATATAGACTGGTTTCTCCTAAGGCCTTCAAGAAAGCTGGTGATTAAAACTGGATAGAAGAATTCAGTTTTGTATAGTGGAAGAAGTTTCTTACTTTCTGTTATTGATGTTCAAGTTTGGAACAAGCATTTACTCTAAAGATTTTTGAAAAAACCCTGGAGAATAATGAATAATCAAAGCGTTAGTGTGTTTACCAGGAACTCGTGAGACATCCTCATTTACACTTGCGCTCAGTCATGTTCAGGTGAGAGAATTATATCCAATCACTCTACATACCTATACAGTTCTTACACACCAGGTTATCACACAGCTTTTACTGCCTGCTTAGGAGCAAGGATTTGAGCCTACCTCCAACACCTCCTAGGTGAATGTCCAAAATTCCGGACCTTTGGCTGGTGTTTTCCTTCACTGTCTTGCTCTGTCTGATTTTGAAAAAAACCTGTGTCTTAGACCCCAGATAATTTAATGAGTAAAAATTCCATCAAAACAAAAAAATTGATGTACAATCAGCAAATTTCATAATTCAAAGGAGATTATGTGACATAGTACCTGATACACATCCTGGAGTCTCAAGGAGATCCTCCTTACAATCCTAACATTAGCTGCTGGCTCTTTCTTCCCTTTTCAGTAAGAACAGGCTTTGGGCCAAGACTCTTTGGTCAAAATCAACTTTGCTTCTCCTGCGCTGTGTCTTGTTGGCTGTTACCTCCAGTGCTGATGTGTTTTGTGCCTGTCTGCCTACATCCACATCTGCAGCCAAGCTCTGACATGCTGCGGTATGTGTACCGTTCCTCACGCGCTATGGGATCTTTCAGGAACGGGAGAGCTGTATAATGTTATGAATGCTCTACTTTTTTACATAAATTAAGAGGTAACATCATTATTTTTATGCCTCTCACACTGAACAAATCCCTTGTTATGATATAGCAGGGATATTAGGGATATTAACAACCTGGTGCATGAGAAGCAGGCTGAAGCCAGAAAGCAGGGAGGATATGAAAAAAATTAGTACTGGAACTAAGCGTCAGCGCCGTCAGTTCAATCACGGGAAGGATTAGGCCTAAGTCCACAGTGTTAAACACATTAGCTTTAAACACATTAGCTTTAAACACCTCAGTAGCCCTATTGAAGTCATCAAGGGTTACTGCTGTGATTAAAGAGCTGGGTTCAGCGCCGGCTTGTGAGCCTTAGCACCTGTAATTTGTCTAGGACACACTGAAAATTTAGTTAACACTCTTTGGGATTTTGTATTAGCAACACAGTCATTGTCATATCTGTAGTTCATTGATCTACAAACTGGTGATTTCCTCTTAGGTCTGTCTTGCAACTTCAAGAGGCATGCACCCCTGTTCAGTACATTTTTATTTTGTTGCACATCAACACTAGAACTGGGCAAAACTATCAAATAAACCTCTTTAACATTTGTTCTCCCTTGTAAGCTTTTTTCCCCAAACCTTTCAACAGCATATGTGTTCACTTAGTCTATTTTAGCAAATGACTTTGCACATACCAGTTCTGCACGTACCATTACCTGAATGCTGTTACAGGAGAGGAATGTACCGTGTGGATGGTACATCTAAGAAGATGCTGGTGTGAAGGACTTAGCCATCAAACAAAAACAACATTAAAAAATCACAAGTAGCCCTGAAAGTCTGTGTCTGGGAAAGTGGAAAACCTCAAAATCTTCATAATAAATGATTCACTAACTGCAACACAATATGGTGGCCAGTATAAAAAAGGATTTTGGAGCTGCCTACACTTGGGTTTATTTTAGGGGCTGTTTTGCAGGGGGTGGCAGAGTGTCTGTGTAACTGATACATTCTGCAACACCATTTCTATCTTTGGGAAGTTGCAACTGGTACTTTAGAGCTTAGCATGTCAAAATCCTGCTTCAGTCCCCTTGAATCCCATGAAAGAAGACCCTGTGTTGGCAATGGCACTGAGTGTAGTATAGTGGCGAGAGTGGGGGTGACGTGGATGTAACACCCTCATGGTGACTGTCGTACGTGCTGCGGATGGTGCTTGTTATGGGTGGTGACTGGAGCACACAGCATACCTTAAGGATTTGGTATTGGCACGTGCTCTGTTTACTTACGTGATGGGTTATAAAAGAGAAGGTATTCCCCGATGTCTAGAAGAGGAAACCCGCATTCAAGCACCATTGTCATCAAACCCAGCCCAGAAGCTGGCGTGCAGCTCTGTGTTGTGAAGACTGTGTCCCTGTACTGCCCCATGTAGGAGAAACCAGCCAAAATGAAGACACTGCTGTGTAAGTACTAACCCGTCACTGATGAGTAGAGTGGCAGGAAATCTGCCTCAGGTAAAGCCTCGTCCAAAGGCCTGTGAAGTCTAGCCGGGGGGCAGGGAGGAGTATCTCCAGTTCCGTCGATGAGTTTTGGACCAGGCCTGGGCACCCAAAGAAAGTCTCACGGCCGTGGTGGATGACATGCCTTGTACCTGCCTTCACCGCAGTAAACGTTAGATCACTCCTGACATGAAAAATAAGTATTCAATTAGGAAAAGCAGGCACAGCAGGCTTCCAGAAGACTTTTAGCTCAGCGGTTCAGGAGGACACGCTGCAGATACATTACCTGTGTAATTCTAAATTCATAAGAATATTCAAGAACAAAATTCATATTGTGGTTTAAACTTGTTTTACTCAAAGTACTATCTAATGTATAAGGTAGGCATGGTTTTGTTTCAGTATAAAAAAAGGTAGTTCTATCTGAAATTCTTTTATCCTGTGTCACCCCTTAAAAAATTTTTTATACAAAGATATTTGAAAAAAACTGCACATTTCTGTCTTCTGTTTATTTTTATGTTTGACTGCATCATTTATTATTACTTTTTCTGGTAGGCTTGCTCATGTTTATTCCCTTTGCTTTGTTTCCTGCTATGAATCTGAACATTTTTGCTATCTATTTATCAATAAATGCTAGATACACTTCAAGCTGACCACAAAAACTACCAAGATCAATGGAAGTTTCTATACTGGCTTTTAAGAAGACCAGTCCTCAGTTCTAGGAACCTGGTGTATGCCCACGCTTGGCATTCTAAGATTTGTGAACGAAAGGCATATGCATTATTAAATGTACTCAGATACTCTTAATAATAAACATACATTTCCTTCATGAATCATAAAGTGCTGCCAAAGTATTACTGTACATGTGCATTTTTATGACAAGATCAGAGATATACTCAGACAGCCTCTGCGAATGTATAGCGTGCGTTTACTTACACACAAATCTTTAATTGATGACTGATGTGGAAAATAAGTGTTGGGAGACTCAAGACATCACTTCAAATTTGCCAAGTAAGTGTTGAGAGGAGGTTTTCTGATTTGCAGGTGTACAGCGTGTCATCCAAATACAGTGAGCCCTCTCAGGATAGTTTAGTATTAGCGATTTTGGTTCCAATCAAAAGCCTTTGAAGACACACACATTTTCAATCATGTGAGCACCCCACTGTACTCAAATGAAGCCACATTCTCAGGCTTCAGAGGGGCTGTGACATGTACTTACAACTAAACATATGCTAACCTCCTTTTTTGGATCAGGATCATGTTTTCAAATATTCTACATGCATGAAAACATGGAGTTTCTAAACTCTTTGTGCCTTCCAGTTAATGAAATATCATCACAGAATAGGATAGGTTAATCTATATAATTCACATGGAGTTCATTAAATAATTTTAAAAAAATTAAACACAGAGTTATATTTAGCTTGATACTCAGAAGTGTTAACACCATGCTTTTAATGTGACAGATTGGATTTGGAAAGCAATATAAAACATGGGTTTCAGTGCATAGAATTTTTTATTTCCGCAATTTAAGGACGTTGTTAAGATCCATGTGCCTTTTTAAGATCTATTCCATAATTTAAAATCCAACCAGAGCTAGTTTGCCGAAAACATTTATCTTTATTAGCTTTCAGTGCTCTGGAGAAGTTAAAAAGGGGACCTTTTATTACCCTGTTTTCCTTGAAGTTGTAGTTAGAAGTAAAAACTGCCTTTGTTTCTGTTGTTGTCATAGAGATTTTTTGTTCATCAAACAAATGAGAGTGTTTCAAATAAGAGTAATGTTAACCTTGCAAAGAAGCAACATATTCAATCTATGACCAAATAGTTATTTGTGTGCTTTTTTTCTTCTTTTCTTTTTCCTTCTTTTCTTTTTCCACACCCTCCCGCCCCCCAATAGGTGACGTGTATGCAGTGGTTGCAAGGGGACCATACAATGCTGGATATGATTGAGAAAAAACGTTGCCTCTGCAAAGAAATAAAAGCTCGACAGAAATCAGAAAAAGGACTCTGCAAACAGGACAGCATGCCTATTTTGCCGAGCTGGAAAAAGAATACTGGGACCAAGAAATACAGCCCTCCTCCTTATTCCAAACAACAAACTGTTTTTTGGGACACTGCAATTTGACAGGCGTGTGGAGGATGCCCTCTCCACTGTGTTGCACCGTGCACAGGTAGCCTGCTTTCTTAATAAGGCAAAGGCTCTAACCTAAGACTTACCTGCAGGTGGTGAACTTCCTAGGAAAAAAACACACTGATACAGTGCTCACCTGTCAGTCAAGAGAGAGATTTAAGTTTCCAACTGGATTAAGGCATACATATTTATCCAGGATTTTTTTGGATCCAGAAGATACGAAAATGTAAATATTTCGCCAATATATTGAAAACACCCAAACTAATACACTGTTTAAATATATATATTAAAAAAATCAAAAATTTATGAAGAATTTTACTATATAATGTTACTGTTATACTGTTGTATTACCTATTTTCTATGTGGTATTCTAAGGTGTGTCCCTTCCCCTGCCGCCACCATTTTATTTCTCTTACCTGCCTAGATTTGGCCTCTGTACAAAAGCATGTGGTTGTACGTTTTGTTGAACAGGACAATGTACAAAACAACTCGGTGCTAGGGCTGTAGAAGTTTCCTAGAGTCGTACTCGTTAGATGTCCTTAGCTTTCAGGGGGGAGGTCTGGACAAAGGAGAGAGTTTTGGTGGGAAACAGCAAAACTGCAAGCAATGCAAATGAAAGTGCTTAATGTGGATGCCCAAGTTGCATTTAAAATATTAATTGTTCTGCATCAGTTTTCCCATAAAGTTAATCAGATAAATTGCCCTTGGTTTTGTATGAATGGGTTACTAAAATTATTTGGCCAAGAAACTAAATTTTCTGCAGAAAATCCTGCAACAGAAACTCTTCCTTCGTTATATTCAGCTGACTAGCAGAGACCATGGTTCACTGTGACTAAGCATTGTACAGCCTGTGATGGAGAGACCCAGTGGCTTGGCAGGTTAAAGGCAGTGGCACTGCAGCCACGGTTCCTGTCCACATTCGTCTTTGGTCCAGAAAATAAAGGCGACAAAATCTGTTTACACTTTTTTTATTTTTAAATCCAGCAACACATCCTTACTTTACGCTGTGTCAGATTTCCTTGTGTTATTTATAAAGGCTGGAATTCAGACCCCTTGAAAGCCAGTAGGGAAATCCCTCTTGATTTCATGCGGTTTTGAAGCAGAGGCCCACGTAACACGTTCTCCCGGCTATGCCGTTTCTTCTTCCTGGCTGCTTCTGTAATTGGCTTGCAATCCTGTATTATATTACACCCATTTTAACAGAATATTATGTCATGACCAAAGAATTATGACCTCCTGGTTTTAACGGGAGAAAGAGATGGCTTATGCTGATTTTGAGGGTGAAATCCATGTGGTGAAATATCTTCCAAAAGGATCTGTTGAGAACGAGGGAAACTTGTACTGCTGTGGAGTAGGGGAAAAAGATCTATGGCATATATTTTGTATATTTAAATTTCTATCTATGTGTCTGAAGTTTGGTAGCACAAAAGTCCCTCTTTAAAACAATCATTTTAATATTATATTTGCCGAGAAGAAAAGGTGTGTTGTTTGAAACGTCTTGTTATATTGGCTTTTCTTTGAAATTATATTGACAGCATTGCCACAGCTGTAATTGCTGATCAAAAAAACCAAAAATAACAAATTTTAGAAGGTTTTTGTAATCTATATTGCTAAAGTTTGAGTTTGAGTAATGCTTTATCAGTAGTAGTTTCTTTTCAGCCTCTGAAATAAAGTTTTTAAATATTTTATAACTAATTAACTAATGTATATTTTGATGTCCAAACTGAGATTTCTGTAAAAGATAAAGTGTGTGTTTATATGTGTGTATGTATATTAGCATTATTATATATGTATATATGCATATGTGTACACACATATATATGTATATATGCATGTATCTCTCTATATATATACTCATAGATGTGTGCATATGTATATACCCACATACATTAAATATTGGTGTGTGTTATGAATATACAGTGGCTAGAATGGGTATGCAATTGAAATGCAGATTTAAAGAGCCCCTCACAGCTGAAATGACAGAAGACATGAAAAGACCCAGAGGCTGTGAAGGAATCTTTGAATACATGTTACATCCAAAAGACACCAACTGTATATTCTGCTTATTCTCTTTTTTTTTTAAAGAAAGAAAATGGCAGAAGAAAAACTCCAGAGAGCTCACAAAGTTCCAGAATCTGCTGGAAAGAAGACGACTTGTTGGTCGTGAGAAATCTGTTGAGATAACAGGTTCATTATTCAGAAAGTGTTTGTGCTTTGTCTTCCTTGTTATATGGCAAGAGAAGAATTTTTCATAACCTTGTGTGAAATACTTAGCTCAACCCTTTCCCCCAACTGCACTAAGTCTCTGGTGACAAAACGAAAGCCAGCGTTCAGTCAGTCCTGATAGTCCTTCTCTGCACTGGTCTCTTCCTGGAGCAATTACTTTAAAAACCCTACTACTGAAGCATCGATTTTGCAGTCCAGACCCATGGGTAGGCATGGGTGCTGCAGTGCGTTCCCTTTGGGGGAAGACAAACGTTAATGTAAACAGTTACGTGTTTAATAGTGTTTGTTCGTATCGTGTCCTTTTCATATCAATACATAATAGGAATAATGATCAGGGAATTGAGGCATTCTTGTTCTAAGCAGACTTGCTTGTATACTTAGCCCACCATAAAACCACTCCTTGTTTTGCTTTTGTTGCTCAACCCTGTTTATGTTGTCCTTCCTAAATAACTGCCCATGTGCTTCCAGATCTCCATTGTATCCCATGGAAACAATGGGTTTTTGTTTTAAAGTGCGACAGTACACGAAAAAGTAAAATATAACTTAGCACTTACCTTCAAAGCACTTTAGAAATGCAAACTAAACCTCACACTTGCGAGAATCATTTTACAGAGGAGGGAAGTGCGGCTCAAGTGGAGTAGTTTCCAAAGGTCACGGGCAGAGCCAGAGCAAGACATACGCCACCGTCCGTGACTGCTGGCCCACCCCATCACTCGAGTAAAAAGTGCATCGTACTGCCGAGAGCGTGCCATCAAAACGCTGTTAAACATTTTCTACATCACCTATTGTCTCAGCAGTTTCTGTGTCACAGGGTGAATGACAGTGCTTAGTTACACACGGTCATTAAAGCTGTAGTCTGTATAAATATGCAATCAGTATATACATACAGATCACGTATATACACACACTTATGAAGACTGTATATATGAAATTGTTTGGTATGCACTTATTTTGCTTTAAACTCCTGAAGTTAAACATTATAGTGTAGCAATTTGTGTAAAGTGCACTGTGATTTCAAGAAAGCACAGTAAAGTCACAGGTCTTGTTATTCTTGCACTAAAAATGTGTTTACGTATATTAGCCAATGTATGTCTACTTTATGGCTCCTTTTGACAAATTAAAGCAAATGGTATAAAATGGTACGGGGTTTTTTGGTTTGGGTTGTTTATTTTTAAGTGGACAACGGCACTATGTTTTTAAATGACAGGGTTTTTAAATAAAACTAAATCATTCTGTGTTCATTCCAATGTAATACATTTACCAATATCTTGAAACTGAATGTCATGTTGCTTTTTTTCATATTTTGTTAGAAATTGTCAGGTATGTGCCTGAGATTGTGTAGGAGTAAGGAGTAGCTAGAGGCTAACTGTAATCATATATTATTAGCCGTTTCTATATACACAGTATAAATACATATTAATTTTCTTTTCATTTTTGTACTTGATTTTTTTAGGTAAGATGTAATTAAATGTACTTTGATACTTCTGAAGTAATAAGATGTTGTTTGAAGATCAATTCTGCTTTCTTTAGTGTATTGACAATATTTTACAATAATTTAGTGCTTATTTATTTGTGCTCCCGTGTAATTATAATAAAAAGCAATAGTTTAAAATATTTGGCTGTTCATTTTCATTTGATGGTTTCAGCTTAGAGCTGGGTTATTCACGAGGGATTAGCCAGAGATTCTTGGGAAGAAAAGTCAAGTCATAGATGTGTATTTATAATATTCCCTAGGCACATTTTTAATCGCATCATTTGTTGGAGGAAATGAATGAATTGCTTTAATAGGTTAATATTTGCAAGTCATGCCTGGTTGCATCTAATGCCACGAGTGCCATCCTCAACTAAGTACTTAGGATAAGATTTCTCTGAAGAGCAGACAGAAATTTTTCTGTAAGTACCTTTCACAGTTTGGGATGGAAGATGCTCACTTCAAAGACCTCCCTTCAAAGATCTCCATTTGCAGAATATCTGCGAATGGGAGAGGGACCCATTACGCTTTCCATAAAGCTCTAAAAAAATCTGCTTAAAAGGCAGTATAATCTCCCGTGTTTCCTGACAGAAGCTTTACTCCCATCGGGATGTAAAACCCAGTCCTTACAGAGGAATTCCATAGCGGGAGGAGGGGACAGGACAGGGGCTGTGGTGGAAGAAAAGGACCTGTACAACCTTGCAAATGATACTGATCTTCCAGTGCTCAATTTTTCAATACTTTGTGTTTATTGTTGAAGTTTTGTAGCCTGGATTCTGTGACGGAGAGAACCTCCCCCCTAATTTTTTTAAGACAACATTTTGTAATTTAAAAAGGTTTCTAAGGGCAAGTAAGGAAGTAGTTAATAAAGAACCCAGTAAGAAACAGTAATGTTCTTGCTATAGCACTGAGACCAAATTTCTTTCCCTTCATGGAAAAAGCTGCCTTTAATATGCAAAAAAGGTACTATCTGTGTTTGTATAGATCTGTATGCGGAAGGGAACCAGTGGAAATCTTTTGGTTGTCTTCTGCAGGAGCTGGTTCTGAGTCAGGCTGCAGATGATCCAAAAAGTACTTTCCAAGTGCTCCCCTGCCCCAGGAGCCATGTGCTTTCCCCGAGGCACAACCTCTCTCTCCTCAGCAGCAACCCCATTGCCGGGGCCCATATAATGGCTGAAGAGCTTCACTACCTCTTTATGCTCCTCTTCCTCTCCCCAGCCCCTGGCATGGATGTTCAGAGTGACTCGTCCTCCAAAGCAAACTCCAGCCTTTTGTCTCAGGCTCCATGTTTCATAGGGAAATCCTATAGGGATGACTAGAAATGAGCAGAACAAGGTTTTACAGCAATTTCTCCAGACCTAAAAGAAGAAAAGAGAATCTGTCAGTTTAAGAGTCAGATTGTTGTCTGTACTCTTCAGTGGAACAGTTCATGAAGTCCTGTGTCCTAGCTCGTTTCTAAAGACTTTCCAGGATGACTTCCAACCTCACTCCCCATGCCATGGCTGACCACTGCTGGAGACAGCAACACCTGAACCAGAGAAGGAACGAAAGGGGGGGATTGCCAAATGCAGCAGGGAGCAGAAATTTCAGGTAAATTCAAATTTTTCCCTGTTTGAAATATGTATATTCGCTTTCTTTGCCACTGCAGCAACACTTTCTATGTGCCATTGTTTCTTAAACAGAAGAGGTTTAAATTAAAAGGAGACAAGACCATAAAAAGCAATGGCTGAGTTTTACACTTGTGTTTGCTCTAAGTTTATTTAAAAGTGGAAAGGTGCCTACAGTGCTCTATCTTGGATGTCTGCTCCTTTTGCATTTTAAAAACCTTCACAATAACACTGGCTGGAGTTACTGCTGTTTCTCCGCCGCAGTCACTCAGAGTGACCTTAGCTGGTGCCAGAGTGGCTGCGAAGCAATTAAAGCACACAAGGGCCTGTCTTGCTTGGGAACAAGTAACCTGCCGTGAGCAAAGCAGAGAAGTCGAGCAGCTGTTAGAGGAGAGATGGGCCAACATCTCTCAGATCTATGGCCAGCGCTGACAGAGCTGGCAAGGGAACTGCAGGAAACTAAATAAAATTTACAAAAACGAAAGACAACTGAAAAGAAACACTGCTCAAAGGCAAGACTGAACACATTTGGCATTTATTTTCTAAACCTGCCAACATCTCTTTTATGGTGCTGTTTTGCCTTTAAAACAAAATTACACACCTGTCACCTTTTAATTGAGATTTTTGGCACGGGGGTGGGTGGTGGTTTTAGTGTTCTCCCCACCTGTGGCATATTTTCATCTTCCTTTGTCCCCTTCTCTCTTTCTGTCTCAATCCTTTCTTTCATGACATGCTTTGGGAAATATATTTGTAGGTACAATGAGAGTTCCCCTGTTGTCTTTTGTTTTTGTTAATGTTGTGCTCTCCCTCCCCTGTTCTCAGCTGGCTCTATGCTCTCTAACGCTCATGAAAACATACAAAGAGAGCAGGAGCAGGAACCACCATATTTTAAAGAATAGCATTTATCAATGCTGGTTTTGGTGTATACACAGCAAGTTTCATGGAGGGACTCAGAAGCGGCTAAAAAGAATTGATAAAACACAGAGGTACCGAGAAGCTGCAGACAGGACCATGGCTGCGGCTGGTGGGCAGCAAAGCCGGGGCTGATGCCCACATTTCTCCTGCGCCCAAACATCCTCACCCCAAAACCAACTTTGGGTGGAGGAATAGAAAGAGCGGTGCTGGGGGAGAGGTTCTCTGACTGCAGCTGGTAGGATATCAGCACGGGCCAGGAGGAAATTGAATCATGTGTATTAAAACTAAGGACAAATTTTCCCACAAACCTTCTGCCTCAGCTTTCACCTCTGTCTTGTGTATCTCCTGCACCATGAGCAGCCCACAGCAACATCTCAGGAGGAGCTCTGCCTGCCTCCCCAACCCCCAAGGAAGCCGGCTGAGGAGACCAGGAGCTTTGCCCTACTCTGGCAAGGTACCAGTGCAGACCTGCCCCCTTGCTGCAACCTGCCTTGGCCCCTGGGCTGGGGGCACTGAAACACAGAGAGGGAATGGGGGTGGCAAAATTGCTGGGACCTCACAGCAGCCGCCGAGGAGCTGGGACACGCAGGCACTGGGGCACTGGGAGGAGGGTGTGGAGGGCAAATCATCCAGAAAAATGTCTGACTGTGCCGCTGAGGGAGAAAGCAGCTTGTGAGAAGGGAACAGGCTGATGCGAGGAGCAGAAAACTCCTGTCACACCCAAGGGCCAAGCCGGCCCTCCTGAGCATGCATGGAACAGTGGGCGATGTCCCTGTCCCAGCTGGGAGCAGAAGGACAGGGGGAGAGGGACTCCAGAGACAGGCCAAAGCCACAGTATCGTTGGTCAAGTTTCGGGGAGAGGACAGGCTCCTGGGGTCTGATGGCTGAAGGAGCTGGATTGCTTCTGATCTCTGGAGGCCAGCAGCACCGCATCTGCTTCTGGCATGACTGGGCCTCTAATTCAGCAGCCTCACTTAATCAAAATCCAACAATAATAGGTGACTAGATCTTTATACCAGGAGACACAATATGAATTTAAAAGAGAAAAGAAGAAAAAAGGAGATAAACCCTTGGTCTCCAACAGCCTTCTCGTATCTACAGCTGAACCCCTAAGACTTCAAGCCTGCAAAGCCCCAGTGTGAGGGCAGAAGATGGTGGGCCACTGGCCACCTCACCTCCATGACTGCTGTGAGGGGCCAGGCAGGCGGCAGGAGGCAGCTGCAGCCCAAATGCTGCCTCCCTGCCCGTCCCCATGAGACCACAGGAGGATCTCGTTTGGAGGAGAATGGGGGGAGCAGCTCGCAGTCCCCAGGCTGACGGCCCCGCCAGGAGGGCCAGGTCCCCGTGCCACCTTGCATGCCGAGTGTTGGGCCGTAAGCTCCAGGGGTGAGAGAGAATGGCAGTTGGGTTGGGGAAAGAGAAATGACTGGGAATTTGGCGGTAAATGCTAAACTTCTGTCTCCGGTACAAGGAAGCCCCTGAGGCAGCAAGGCCAGGCCACAGTGCCCCTGCAGTGAGCTGGGTCATTTCTGCGTTTTCCAGGTGGGGTCCATTTCCCAAACAAGGCATGGTGGCAGCTTTCCCACCACTTTTGCAGCCGACGCCCAATGCCCCTCAATAAGCAGCTCTCCCCTGAGGGAGCTGTATCTGGCATGGCTGTGCTGCCCAGCCACCATGGGAGAGCCTCCTTTGGGGTTCAGCATGTGACAGGACGTCCCATTCCTTCGGAGAGTGCCCTGCCATGGCAGGGGTGGGCAGAAACCGCTGGAGCTCGCTGAGGTGAGGCAGCAGCCAGATCTCTGGTCTCCAGCTGGTGAGACCAGCACTTTGCCAGGTCACGACTTGGCCAGTCTGGTGCTTAGCACAGGCTGAGCTCCTTGGGCTGCTCCAGTGCCGCCTCTTGTTCAGGTGCACCTGGCGGGCTTTGGGCTGACAGGCTTCACGTGGTGCTAGTCATACCTGCTGTAACCTCCCTCCTGTGCCCTCATATCAGAGGAGCTCAGCAGCATGGTGGTGGCCCGTGGGGATGGAGCCCACGGCTGGCGGGGTGGCAGCAGGCAGAGCACTGTAGGTTGTCTCAGAGGTGCTGCTCAGGATGAGGGGAGGTCGTGGGGACGTAGCTCACACGACAGCACCAAAAGGTAATCTCCTCTGAACAGTTTTTTGGTAACCATTGCAGTGTGCCCCCACATAAAGGCTCCTGTCTGGGGAAGCAGTGGGAAGTGCCCTGGCTGTCAGTGCCCTGGAGGAGAGGAGCCTGCACTTCCTCAGCAATCGCTCTTAATTGAATGACTCTGGGCCTACTCTCTATGACCTTATACTTTGTTTAGACATTAACACCTCTGCAAAGTGGGTGTTAAATGGTGCTGTTAGTGTCTGTAACATTTTTACATCCACTTGAGGAGTGTAAATGATTCTACAAGGTGCAGGGCAGTGGAAAATCAGCCTTCCCCCTGCTCCAGCTGGCTGGAGAAATTCAAAATAACTCCTTGGAATCCAGCTCCCACCAAAGAGCTCTTTTCTTTCCGAAGTTCTTCAGGTTTTTTTACTGTTCTTGTAAACACAACAACTGAATCTCTAGTGTGTTTATTTTTCCAGTTTAAAGAGGCTGAGATGTCCTTGGCCGAGCAGGTGGAGGCATTCACTTTCTGCCTGGACGCCTTTTAGGACCATCAGTGTTTGAGAATTTTGTCACAATTTCTGCTGAAGTATGTGGCCCATCCAAGAAGCGTGAAATGAGCACTTTCTTTTCCTGGATCTTAACCTGTGTGTGAGATGTGGTGACACAAGTTGTATATGGAATAAGCTGACGACTTATTCCCTGTGCTACATGTTTGACTCGCCTGGCTTGTTGAGTAGTACAGCAGGAAGCTCCAGGAAGGATGGTGGCACCCCAGTGTCCACCGCAGGTGGCTGTGGCAATCTGGAGTGTGCTGGTACACGGTGTGTCATTGGGAACAATGGGATTGGGGAGTGGAGCCATGATCACCTCTCCATGCAAAACTTTGTTGCAATTAATTCATGGCAGGCTATGAGGTTGTGTCTGCCCAGGTCTGTGCCATCACCCCCTGGATGCTGGTTTCTGGGGTAGGCAGGAGCAGATGCTGTTCTAGACTGACATGAAGATCAAGAGGTGTCAGAACAGTATAGACAGGAGTCATCTCTGGTGTGTTTTCCAAGCAGCTTAAGCAAGTCAAGCAGAAATAGAAACTATAGACTCAGAAGAATGAGTGCACCAGAGGAAAACATTTGGTCCTCCCAGTATACATTGCAGCTGTGTTGTTATAACCACATAAAATGTGGGAGTGTTGCTTCATCCTCTGAACTGTTTCAGTTACAATTTCCACACTCACCATCAGTAAGACTGCTTTGGCCATTTCTGTCCCTGACCATGGTGACAGAACATCTGGCCTAACTTCCTAAAAGGTATCTAATCTGGTGGTACCACAGAATAAGACAGGAAATTTCTGAACTAACTGAGATCCAACTTGTTCAGGGTACTTAAGCAACGCCATCAACCTCAACAAAAACTAGACTTCTACTCCTTGGGCAGCAGCAGTCAGCAGAGGAAGACCCACAGTACTGTTCACAGGGTCAAGGGATTGAAAATGAACACCTTAGAAGGGTAATTTAAGCTTACCTAAGCCCCTGAATACCCCATGTAGAGCATCTAGCAGCACTCTTTTGCGTTTGCAGCATTACTGTGGGGAGCAGAAAGGTGGTGTCCTTTGAGGGAAAGCCCCGCCAGGCATCTCAACCGAACACCAGGTCAGGGGCTGCCCTGCCACTGTAGGCACGCCTGTGAGTGTGTGTGTGTCTTCATGTGTGACCTGGAGATCGCTGTAAGCCCTTCAGAAACAGGTACTGCATATAGTTACCACAGTCAGTGCTGGAATGATCTTGCTGACAGTTGTGCCAGGGATTTAGTGCTATGGACTGAGAGGGACTGTGAATTTGACCAGTTATCGTGTGTTTTTCCTTGTACTTTTGCTGGCATTTCATTTATCCTAGGAAACTCCCCTCTGTTTCATCACTTGTGTTTATTTTCGTAGACAGAGAGAGAAGTACAAATCTCCAGCACGCTGTCTGAATTAATACTCTGAATGTATGCCTGAGAAATGCTGAAAACCCTTCATAATAACATTTTTGGAAATGAACTAAATGACACTTCAGAATTTTTTTTTTTTTGCAAAAAGTTTCAGATTCCTTTACTTTCTATCTGGTTCAGGAATTCAAACACACGTGATATTTTGAGACTTGATACCAAAAGGAAATTTCAAATTTTGACAAGTTTTAATCCAAGTAAGCATAATCTAAGCATAATCTCCCCTTCAGGAACATAGAAAAGCAAATTTGAGCTTGGGCTTTCTGCACTTCTGTAAGAAAGCTTTCTTACTGCCTATTTCATTTCCACAGAGATACTATTGCTTATGTTAACAGACTTCTACCACACATAAATCACCTTTCTGTCCTTCTCTCTCTGAGGAAGAATGAATATGTAGTGCTTTTTTCTCAGATTTTTCTTTCTCTGTATGTCCACAAAATAAATGAATGCTCTGTCAAGTGAGGTTAGTGGGTTTAGGGGAGGGAAGGATTGTTTAGTGTCTTGATATGGTGAAATATAGCACTTAATGTACGTATTCTGCTAGTTCAAGGCATGTCTTAGGAAAGTTTTATACTGTTTCCATGACAAACTAATAGGAAATCGGACAAAATGCTGACTTGGGATTTTTGCTTGTGACAAAGTGTCCTCTGTCCTTCAAACTGTATCTCCACTGAAGAGCACTAGATAATAAAAATGAGAATAATAATTAATGGTACATTTACTGCTGTGCTAGCTTAGAGAAATACCCTTTTAGATTTACCCTGTACTGAGAATATTTTATACACCTTTGATTTATCTTTGGGTAGACTGTTATTGGCTGTCTGATACCGTCAAAGGTAAATCAAAGCCTTAATGAGGGCCGATTGTCAACCTGTCCTGCTGTATTTCAGAGAACATTTTAAAACTTTGGAGATCTTAGCCTCGAGTACTCCTTTACCTCTCCTCCCCCTTTTTAAATCTAGTCCCATTTCCTACAATGTGCACCTTACAGATGCTTTCCAGATTCCTGCTATTAGCTAATTTGCTCTGGTTTTGTTTGGGTTTTGTGGGTTTAAGCCTTGTGATATGTTTCTATTCTTCTGACACACTCCTGTAAACCTTTGCAATAAGGAATAAATTAGTTTGCCATGACAAGGAATGGACATATCACATATATATTCATGTAAGTATGTCTATCTTAAAAACAAAATGGATACCCGACTCCAAGGGCTTCTGAACAAGAACAAGCAAATGGGGTCATTTGACTTTTTGGCATTCAGGTCTTTCACATTAAGAAGGTCTCATACTATGTTATGACAGCTCCAGCTTGGAATTCTAATTTGAAGATGCCATTTGCTTTGCCATAGATTTAGGCACTTATTTACTTAGCATGTGAGTAACTTTCCTCTGGAGAGCACAGTGTTACCTTCACAGGGGGAAAGAAATGTCATTACATGCTCTTGCAGAATCCAGCCAGCAGTATATACTTTAGTTTAACAAATTATAATTGTTTTAAAAGAAAATAGTTTTCAGTGTCACATTTGCCATGTGCTATTTGATTGATGTAATTCTGCAATGGAATGTGAAACTTCAAGATAGAACCTTCGTTTAAAGACTCTTCTGAGAGGCATTAAGCTCTAGTATATCTAATTAATGCTTTAAATATTCTTTCCTATCAGTTTAATCTTTATCTATCTCTGTGCTGCCTTGTTACCTAATATTAACTTCTCATTGAAATTGATTGTTTCTGGTCTTTTCAACCGTTGATTGTTCTTTCACGGCTGAACATTTTAAAATAACACTATTGATTTTTCTTACGTTATAGCCCTCCTCATAACTCCTAACTAGAGAGTGTCATTGTGGCCTAAGAACATGTGGGGACACTTACCAGTGCTGAATTTACAATGAAAAATGTATATTTAGTGTAATACTCATCCAAGCATCAGGATCTGAAAACAGTCAATTCTATGATTCTATCTTAAAACAGTGCTTGGGTTTATTTTCTTTTAAAAAGGGTGAAAATATTTACTCACAAATATGAAATAGTGTGACACAGATCCTAGAATGTGCTAACTGGAATATCTTGGGTCTCCACAAGCCTCTCATTTACTGAGTTTCCACAGTTTCATGGGATCAGAGTCAGACTAGAGAATAATTTCTGTTCTACCCTCTCCTACAAAAAAGCCCTCATACTTGCAGGTCTTATTTCTGTTGGGACAATGAGCCTCCTTCATGTTCTCCGTCATCTCTCCTGGCTTTTCCATAGTCATCTATGTCTGAAACAAGGGGCCTCGCAATCACCGCAGCCTGCTGTTATAAAAAAAAGCCTCGTGACCATCAAAAAATTATTATACCTCTGTCACAAAGTATTCCATGTCTTCCTAAGCTTATAGCTTACATAGTGAAAAGAAGACAGAGAACACCTGCATAGCTAATTAATGTCAGATGATTATTCCTGCCGTACTTACTGAAGCAAATTACCTTTTGAAAATACAGTCAGTTTACAAGCAGGGAGGTGCCCACAACAGTTTTGAAGAAACAGGCAGCTAAGTGTGTACAGTGGATAGGGATTTGATACCATCTCTTGCACCTCTGACGGCCCAGAGCACTCACCATGTGCTTGGAGGTGACTGTCAGACTTGTAGAGTAATCACTGGTGGCTGTGCAGGAAAGGAGGTTCACATCTGCTCCAGGCTGGCGGGATTAGCAGTAGAATGACAAATTGTCAGGCTCATCACTTACACCTTTTGTGTTTTGATATTACTGTATCACTCAGCCCTGGCTTTAAGGAAAATATTCATTGGATTGCTTTCCATTTTCATTGGGGGAAGAGGGACAATTTTAACTACATGAAATACCATGTGGCCAAGAAAAACTTCTTCGCATATTATAAATGTTAGGACATACCAGGAAGATAAATGCAAAGAACAGGAAGTACCGTTGATCAGAAAATTCTTGCCAGATTCCTTTTGTCTAGATATCTTTTTTCATTGATATCAAAACATGATAAAATTCTGGTTTTGTTTAAAAATATGAAGCAATTCTTGAATCTTTGTGTGTCCTATGATTTATTTTGCAAGCGGAATGTTTTTTTCCATTTTAAAATATATTTTTAACATTAAGTAGGTTTTATATATTAATAAAAACTTAAGTAAAAATCATCATTTTGTTGCTGTTTCTAAAGTTTAGGACTTTGGAATAGGAAAGACTAGAAACCTTGCTCCTTTTGGAAACAAGTTTTAAAATGATTGTATATTCTGCAAAGCAAAAAAATCTGTTAGGAATTCAGAGCATGACATACTGACACATAAACACTAGGTCAGTGACCACAGCGTGGTCTTTCAGAAGAGCTGGCTGTGGGCATAGTGTCAATGGACAACATGAATATTAAGAAAACCCTAAAACAAGCCCTCAGAATCATGAAAAGTGTTTGTCTCTGCAAGCACACAAAATGATGTGACTCTAAAAACCAATGTAGAAACGAATACTACGTGTTGTGGCCTGTTCTGTAAGACAGAAAGTCTTTTTATGCAAGAGAGAGAGGCCATCTTTGTCAGAGAGCTGATTTCAGTTAGCTCCTTTCACTGTATTATTTCTGCCTTTTGACTCAGGATGCGTTTCTGACACTGATTTACTGGTCTCTAGAAGGCAGATGATTAATAGAGATACATGACTAATCCACAGATAATGCTGTGATGATTATGAAAAGAGTTTGATTAAAGTCTTTGCCCATACAGTAACTGAGATCTCTGCAGATAAGATAGTACACCCGAAAGAAATCTATACATAATTATTTCCACGTGTTAGGAAGGTTGAAAATACTTGCATGAAAGAAAGAAGGTCTTTCCTTATATGTCATAGATATTGAGAGTATTTTGTTGATTTAATTCTGGAGAGGATTCTTACAAGCGCACAGAGAGGAATCACCCGAGTGAGCATAGTAATTTAAAAGCCATACACCTGTAGACCACATTGCTGTCCTTTCCTAAATAGCTGTCAATAAGCTGGGGAACTTAGTATTTCAAGGGATGAACAGGAATATATAGAAAAAGACAAAATCAGGTAGAAGAAAAGTTAATGCAGCAATTTGAGCAACCATAGAAGAGAGAAGATAAGGCACTGAAAAATTTGTAGCCTGACCCAAAATATGTGAAATATTGAAGAATAGACTAAATGTGCTCTAGTGGAGGAAATAAAACTAAAAGGGAGAAAACAAACATTTACTAGTGTCATAATTAATGCAGTTAAGCAACACCAGGAAAACAGACAAAGGTACTGTTATAATTTAAGGCTGACACAAAGAAACTTCGCATAATTAGTAAAAAATCAAATCCTGCAGGCATTAACTGAGTAAATAGGGAAGGATTTTCAGGTGTTTTGAACACCTGCATCACCTGTATTAATGCCTGGCCCTTTTGAAACAGCTCTCAAGATTACGATATCCTGGAGTCATCAAGGTATGTTGTGGATACAAATATTTTTACTCTGAAAGCAATATGTAGTTTTGTGAATTTTTTTTCTGTTTTTGAAAACTTGGTCCATTATTTCTGATGTTTGGTTTGGTGCAGGGGATGATTGCACCAGGGCAATGTTGTTAGCACCCAGCATGAGACATGATCCCTGGATTTTGGGTCCCAGCTATGGGTCTTTTGTCCTTAAGATGTTCCTCACTAGCTTCAGAAAGTTGGTAATGGTCATGGGAGTTGTTTTTTGTGTCAGCTATTAAAATCAAAATGTTGTTGTAAGGTTGTCCTGTGGTAAGTGAGCTGCTCTGGTTTATTGATTGTTTGCAGATGTGGTTTAACCCAGCAGGCAGCTAAACACCACACAGCTGTTTGCTCACTCCCCTCACCCCCAGTGGGATGGGGGAGAGAATAGGGAAAAAAAAAAAGTACAATTCATGGGTTGAGATAAAGACAGTTTAATAGCACGGAAAAGGAAGGGAAAATAATAATGATAAAAGAATAAACAAAATAAGTGATGCATAATGCAATTGCTGACCACTGATGCCCATCCCATCCCCAAGCAGCGGTCGCCACCTCCTGGCCAACTGCCCCCAGTTTATATGCTGAGCATGACATCATATGGTATGGAATAGCCCTTTGGTCAGTTTGGGTCAGCTGTCTTGGCGGTGCCCCCTCCCAGCTTCTCGCTGGCAGGGCATGGGAAGCTGAAAAGTCCTTGACTAGTGTCAGCACTACTTAGCAACAACTAAAACATGAGTGTGTTATCAGCATTATTCTCACACTAAATCCAAAACACAGCACTATGCCAGCTACTAGGAGGAAAATTAACTCTATCCCAGCTGAAACCAGGACAGCAAGGCACTGTCAGACACTTCCCTTGTGTGCACACATTGGAGAGAAACTGCATTAGAAGTAGTGGTCATCGCATCAGGTGATGTATGGCTCACCATTCTATGGACTAAGGCTGAGCAGCAAAGACCGCTGAGAAAATACTGTCGTGAAGTCTTCTCTCTGTGAAAGAGTTTCTTTGTATTTCACTGAAGACTGCTTAGCATCATCTGATCAAGTCTTTAAAACCTTTTTCATACAGTTGTTGTCCAAACTAACAAAGCACCATGGAAGACAAGCGTCAGTTACACGAAAAGCCTCCTGAGCTTGGCCTGTGTTACCTCCTTGTATTTTTCTGCTGACCGTGTGAATCTCTGGACCTTCTTTGTAAAGGAGTGAACTTCTAATTTTTTTATTTCAACAGCATGCAGTGCAGCAAGACCTTTGGTCATGAGCAGGGTTCCTGGTCAGATTGACTTTGGGCAGGTTACTGAAGCAGGCCTGGAAACAACTGTTGTCCCTGGGCTACTAATGTCAAATCAAATTCCCTGCATAATTGTGACAGCGATAGCAGGAGAGGAGTCTCACTTGATACGAAGCTGCAGGCATTGAGCTCAGAGGATGTATGCATACAGTGAGGCTAGATCAGGGTGGCAACACAACAGTGAGGTGCTTTGCTGGTGGTGGGTGGATGCTCATGAAGCCTTCCATAGTAATATTTGAAATACCCTGGATTTAATTTTGGTGTCAGGCTGCTTGTTTCTGCTGAGAACAGCGTTTACGGTGGAGTTGTGTGTTTACAGAGAACTGTTAGGCTGCCCTTTAAAGTGTTTAAATAATATTGTATCAACATGGTGCAGACTGATATGTATCTTAGCAACTGTGTCAGGTTCACGATGGGCTAAAAATCCAAATGGGAATCAAACAATCTGGAGCCTTAGAGTTTAGAAAGCTGAGAATAAGGAGAAAATTACAAGGTTATTCTGGGCCCAACTGATGCATTCCTTCAGCTTCACACTGTGCTAATTGTAGGTTAACAAGTACCTTGAAACTATAATTAAAATGAAAGATACACACAGTATCTCCAAAAATTAATACCATAAAAAATGGTGTTTCAAGGCAAGAAAAAAAATTAAATAACACAAGTGCAACTGAAGTTTGAAAGGTGGGAAAGTCTATAATGAAGCAAAATACACTTGCCTGTTTTTATTTACGCTTTACTCATCGGTTAGTTCTTAAGCCTGGAAAACTCTGTATTTGAATACAAGGTTGAATGCTGTATGTTTACCCCAAGCGCTGTGGGAGCAAGAATAGAGGTGCGGCTCCCTCCATAATCATAAGCAAATACATGTCATCTACTGTGCCATTACAAAAAGACATGCAGCTCTGAGCTGTGCAGAAACCAGCACCATAGAGAGTTTGCAGGCCTCTTGTTCTCAGGCAGATTAAGTGGGTCATAATTGTCCCAGAGCTAGCAACAGTCATTGGCATCACATTTTTGATGATCTACATTCATGGTCACCCTGTTTATTTTGTGACAATTTTGGATCATTCCTGAACATACTGTGTGAGCAATTCTTTTTGACTTCAAGAGGCTGAATTGGTACTGTCTGCAGTACCTGATACAGGTCTGCAATGTCTCTTACATTAGGGAATGTAGTTTCCTCCATAAAGCACAATTCAGCTTTCAAAATGTGTCATGCAAAAGTTGTTCAGATTTCCCAGGCACTCATTTATACAAAGATCTATGACTCAACTAATGATTTGTATGAAGCCGATATTTAAAGGCATTATTAGTTAAGCCTATTAAGTACCCTGAGGATGATTATAGGTCTGAGAGTTTCTAGCTGTCAGTACTTCACGAGGACTTTAACTCATCAGATGTCTCTGCCAGAATTCTTACAAGGCAGAATTGTGCTTCCTTTGTTCATCTTTTTCCTTTCCAAGAACAGATTTTAGTAGTTCTCATTGCCTACAGGAATGGCAAAAATTTTCTGCAAAGAATAGCGTGTACAATGCTCTCAAAAGATCACAGGTCCATAAAGTATCTTATTAACCAGGTGATACCATGTCTTAGCTTCAGACTAATTCATAAGTTCATTTGCACTTTTGCAAAGCTTCCTAGTTTAGGGTAGTCTTTCCAGAGGTGTTCATGAGACAAGGTAACCATAGTTTCCAAGTAAAGCACATAGCAAACTGGGTGCAGGGTGGACTTTTTATGGGGTTTGATCCGTTTTGGGTTTTTTTTCATTACTTAGTCAAATTAAATTCACGTAGAATTGCTGGCATTTATTTTGCATTGACTACTTGGTAAAGCCAGGACAGGTGAGTTTTCAAATGATCAGTGGACAAAGGGCTGTCTGTTACATAGTAGCTATACTGTGGAATAAGGGAAATAAAGACATTTTGCATTTTTGTGTTCTTCACCTAGAAAGAGATGACCCATAATGCAGTACTTGCAACTAATCACATTTTTCTGACTGAATCTTTAAAAGCACATTTGTTTAGAGAAGTGAAGCTGATTTGTTTGTATGTCATGGATTTTACGGAACATTTTCAAAACAGTTCTTAAAAAATATACTGAAATAAAAGACAGATCTAAGAGAGAATGAAGGAATAATAATGGCCCAAACTGAAACTGATACCAGGTTTGTTTTAGGTGTTAATGGTTATAACCTTATAGTTCTTGAATGTGCTGGGCAAATCACCGTAGTAAGTACCAGGGAGTCTCAACAAAGAGTATGGGCCCCTGAGGTTCCAGCCGGGTTTTGGGATGAGATGTGCTGTGTAAGAACAAAGCATTCGAAAACATGGAGATTAAAGGATCAATTTGGTAAGACAAAGCAAGAATACAGACTTATTAAAATTAAAAGGGTCTTGAACTTGATTCACCATGTGATGCGGAGGGCGCACAAGAGTTATGTGGTTACGCTGCTCATTGTACTGTGTGAACCTCTGAAGAGTGGAGGTCCCATCTAATTTTTAGTTACTTTGTCCTTCCCAGTTCTTGTGTCATGTCTGAGATGTGAGATTTTGCTTACTCTGTATGCTCAGTGACTGAATCTCCCAGCTGATGAGTTGAACCTTTCCCAGGAAACACAACGTACAGTCTAAGCATCTGTGTATATTAAGACACTGAGAGCGTTTCACCGTATGAGGTTGAGGACTTTGGGAAGATCCAACAGCTCCAGATGAGCAACTTGAATACTGGAGTATTGGAAAGAGCAGCAGAGATGGGAAAGAACAGTAACTCCAACAGTCAGAAAGGAAGCTTATTTTTAAGAGTTATTCCTTTGGAAGCAGTTCATTTTTACTAAAAATGTAAAGTATGAAGATCTAAATAGAAAGGCAGTGGAGTGATTTCTCAAGAGCTAATAATCTATTCCTAACAAATATTAAAAAAAAAAATTACTGTGAAATCAGTTTTATCGGATGATAAAATCACATGGGTCTTTTCCATCATGCAAATTCTCTGAAATGAATTGCCCTTTTTGGTGAAATAATTTTTTTTTTCCATGGGAAAACGATGATTTTACAAGAAAGAAAATATTTTCTCCTCAGGAAAACTTTACCTGAAGAGAGAAACTGAAACTGAGAAGCTTTTTTTCCTCTGAATATCTTACTGGGAGATGATGACGCTGAGTACCCTGCAGCCTCACTGCCCCTTCAGCAGTCAGCCAAGGCAGGCAGTATATATCTGGGAGTTTGGCTTCTCTCTGTCAGCCTAGACTGTTCATGTCAATTTTATTCCTGTGAAATTACCAAGATCCTTTCCAGCAGACAGCAGGAAGAGAAAATTCATTATGGTTCTTGCAAAACAGTTCTTTTTTCCTAGAATTCCCTTTCCATAGAGCAAAAAACCACGTATCCAAGTTTTTGCCCCCTCATAGAAGGAATGAAAGCTTTCAGAACTCTATCACCTTTTGAAGGAACGGATGTGGCTTTCCCAACTATTCTACTTGAGACATTCACTGGATGTTTGTCCAACATAAGCAACACGTGGGGAGCGCTATGTGGTGAGGAGCATTGTGCCTAGTGCAGGTGAAACACTGACATTTCAGTGGCCCTGGCCACTGATCAAAGATGTTTCAGGATGAAGGAGGCTGCCTACAAGGGCTGTAATCTCCAGTGGAGCTTCACAAACAGTATTGTGTTAAATTTTGAGAGCTGTCTAGTGAAATTCCTTTTGTTAGCCAATCCCTGTTTTTTTTTCCATCTGTTCTCCCCTGCTTATCTTTTCCTCTGGTTTATCTTCCCTTTCTTTCTGTCACCTTTCTCATTATGTATCACCCCCTACTTTTCTTTCCATAGAATTTCCTTCTTGGGGGTGGAGGATAAGGAATCCATTGTATTCAATCCCATTTCCTCCTGATAACAGTATTTTTGACTTTCATGATATCTAAAGATACTTTCAAGATATTACAGAAGAAAAGAACTAGACAGTGACACCAGTAGTCCTTCTGGCACAGTAAAAAAACGAAATGAAATGGCACAGCCTGAATGTTTATGCCAAGGATAATTATAACAACAGCATGCATTGTCTTAATAATAATATTCTCCTCTCCCTAAATGGCAAGGCAGTAATATGAATACAATTCTATGAAATGTGTATTTTTTCTTTATCTAAAATATTGTGGTTTAAGGGCCTTGGTGCTTTTTGCTCTTGTTGACTTGCTCCCTATTCTGGAATTAATGGCATTGATTCCTTTGAATCGATATTTACCCAATACTTTCCAAATGACTAAGAAGTTCTTGGGCCGCAGATGGGAGTAGTCAGACTTTGCTTGAGACATTCAGAAAGAATTATGGCACATACACATTTGTCTAAGCCTGCCTGCACTCCTGCTCAGCAGCTACACATTTGCTTTAAGTCTGCCTGCAATTTTAAATGAAAATTTTGGTGATTGCCTGTAAAATAATGATTTTCTGAGCAGTATTTCTGTTTCAGCAGAATTTCTTAGTATTTTGTAATAGTAACTTTTTCCATCAGAAAAAAGTAACCACATCTATTTCTAACCAGGCTGTGTGAGAGAAAAAAAAAATTAGCGTAGTTGGCAATCCTTACTTCTGCTTTTATATACCTCTAGTGAGAGAGAGTTGCAGTTTTCTGTACCCCATGATGCACTAAAATGACTTCAAGGGCTTCAAAGAAATATTAATTCTCATTTCAACACTTGTGTTTGAGCATAGATCACAGTTCAGAAAGAGTTTTTGTATCTTGCCCCTCAGTTACACTATTTGACACTTCAGATACTGCATAGAACTCAGTTATTCTATTACAGGAGAAGGTGTTTATCTTTTCTAACTAGTCTCCTTAAGCAAAATTTCTTTTTGTGTCCACCTAAAATTTTTTTTTAGAATAATAGCACTTTATAGATGTTGTTTAACATTCAGCTTCCATCTTTTGGTTTGAATCATGTTGCAATGTTCTCATTTGTTTTGAGATTAGCTATGGTTACAATATATGGCTTCAGCTTTTTGAAAACTGTGGTGTTAAATAGTATTTAAATCAAAGATGTTGGTTTTTGCCATTAGAGAAAGAGTTCCATATGCTAAATTTAAAATTACTTTGGGTTGAATAATTTCAAATATTAACAGCAAGGCATTTAAGCTTGGGCTTGCTTAAATTCTCTCTGTCGTTTGAAATCAAAACTCTTCTTCCTTGATACTTGCTGTCAAATCACAGTACAATATTTAGAAGAATGTTGTCCTGGTTTCAGCTGGGAGAGAGTTAATTTTCTTCCTAGTAGCTGGCATAGTGCTGTGTTTTGGATTTAGTATGAGAAGAATGCTGATAACACACTGATGTTTTAGTTGTTGCCAAGTAGTGCTTACACCAGTCAAGGACTTTCTTTTTCAGCTTCCCATGCTCTGCCAGGTGCACGAGAAACTGGGAGGGGGCACTGCCAAGACAGCTGACCCAAACTGACCAAAGGGCTATTCCATACCATATGATGTCATGCTCAGTATATAAACTGGGGGGAGTTGGCCGGGGGGCAGTGATCGCTGCTTGGGGACTGGCTGGGCGTTGGTTGGTGGGTGGTGAGCGGTTGCATCACTTCCCCCCCCTTGCCCCCCCCCGGTTTTGTTTCTCTCTCTCTCGTTCTCCTTTTCATTGCAATTTTATTACTATCATTATTATTATTATTTTATTTCAATTATTAAACTGTTCTTATCTCAACCCGCGAATTTTCTTACTCTTGCCCTTCTGATTCTCTCCCCCGTCCCACCGGGGGCGGGGGGAGGGTGAGCGAGCGGCTGTGTGGTGCTCAGTTGCCAACTGGGGCTAAACCATGACCAATTCCATTAGTCACAAAGATATAACAAGATGACATTCTACTTTTTCATTCAGCACCTGGAAAACTTTCATTTAAACCTGCCAAATATATAGTTTGTCATTCTACCTGAAAAGTTTCACATGCAGACAAACATGCAACAACACAGTTCTGCTATCCTGTTGGTTACCACTTTGTCCATGCCTGGTTACTGGACAGCCTGTGCTTGAGTAATGGGAAGTATGTGCTGATAAAACACTTCCGAACGCCTCTCACTAGCAACACTTGGGCTGATGCCTCAAAACAGAAATTACAATAGGAACACAGGCCCCCCTGATTTCATGGAGACTAAGATGTGACTAGATATTGTTCTTGTCTCTATCTCTTATCTCTATGTTGTGGTAAAAACCACTGAGCTCTTCACCCCAGGGAGCACTGCAAGCACATAAGAAGCCATGCCGAAGCTGGTCAGCCTCTTTGTAGAGGCAAGGATTAGCTGTCATGATTAATGATCTCAAAAGCTAGCTCTTATTTATTTACTTTTTAGGGTCTTATGAGGAAATAACCCTCTTGGTTTTGTTTAGATTTTTTTTTTTTGTTGTTGTTGAGTGGAAGTTGGATTGGGGGTTCCTGCCAAGCAGTTATTTTACAGTGCATTTTGTATCAATTTTCTCTGAAAACAGTAAAATCTGCCTGAAGCAAATTTCTATAAATCACGGTTATGTATTTATTGGAAAGATTTCCAAGTGTTTTTGCAGAAACTGGAAAACTTCACCTTGAATTAAGTCTATGACCAATCGATGTCTTCTCTGAAAATATCTGTTGAAGGCAGTATTTCAGGAAGGAGAAAATATGTGGAATAATAGCACTACCTTTTCCTCCTCGACATTGACCTCCCTTCATGTTCTTCTCTCATTCAGTTAGGGGGTTTTAAGTCCCTGCAGTTAGAAATATCCATGACTAGAAGTGTTTCCCCCTTTTTTTACGCTTCCCTCAGCGTATGGGTATTTTTTTCTTTTTATCCTAATTTCAGACTTGTTATTTCACCTCCCCTCTCTCTCTCTTTCCCACATACTAAGGGATTAAAAAAGGAGGAGGTAGTAGCTGAGTTCCTGAGAGCAAAAATTTCAAGAGTATATTTGATTCCTATAATGCAGAGTACTTTCATCTTCAATTAAAAGGAATGATGAACAAATCTGTTTTAAACACAAGTTCAGTCACCAAACAATTTAATTCTACCTATGCTACTGTGGTTTAAAATTTTCATACAGCAATGGATCTAATGGAAATTCCCCTCTGAATGACTAGGAACTGTTTCTTAAGATGCTGAAGTTTAAAATAATAAAAAATATAATTAAAAAAATTAATCGCAAACTAAGGCATGTGTCGTGGTTTAGCCCCACTCGGCAACTAAGCACCACGCAGCCGCTCGCTCACCCTCCCCCTCCCCGGTGGGATGGGGGAGAGAATCGGAAGGGCAAGAGTAAGAAAACCCACGGGTTGAGATAAGAACAGTTTAATAATTGAAATAAAATAATAATAATAGTAATAATAATAATGATAATAATAATAATAATAATTGTAATGAAAAGGAGAACGAGAGAGACAAACAAAACCCAGGGAAAAGAAAACAAGTGATGCAACCGCTCACCACCCGCCGACCGACACCCAGCCAGTCCCCGAGCAGCGATCGCTGCCCCCCGGCTAACTCCCCTCGGTTTATATACTGAGCATGACGTCATATGGTATGGAATAGCCCTTTGGTCGATTTGGATCAACTATCTTGGGCTGTGCCCCCTCCCAACTTCTTGTGCACCTGGCAGAGCATGGGAAGCTGAAAAAGAAAGTCCTTGACTAGTCTAAGCATTACTTAGCAACAACTAAAACATCAGTGTGTCATCAGCATTCTTCTCATGCTAAATCCAAAACACAGCACTATGCTAGCTACTAGGAAGAAAAGTGACTCTAACTCAGCTGAAACCAGGACAGCATGGCTCGTAAAATTTTCTGCTTCTTTATAAAAGCTGCTAGTTATTTAGGAAAAAGGTGAGGAAACTTCATTTGCTATTGCATAACACTTTCTGTATCTTATAATGGATTTTTAGCATCTAATATACAAACAGGCAATAAAGTATTACATTCCTCTGACCAAGTTCAAGAATCAGTCAAAATTAATGTGTTCTCTCTGTGGACTTTAAGCAACACAAATATATATATATTCTTTTTTCTACGCAACCGAGCAAATGCCAGGACATATGTGGACATAAACTAAGGCAAGCTGGATGAACTATGTGTATCCTCAGAAAAAAGAAAAAAGTTTAACAGCTTAATTAAAAAAAAGCAAAAATTAATCTATTAATCCCTTTCCTTAAGGTCACTGAGTTTTACAGAAACCACATGAGGCTGTAGTTACAGCAATGTTTTTATACCAAATGTGTTATATATCAGAACCAAAAAAATTTAAGGTTACAGGATAGATATTATTACTCAATGAAGAAGCATTTTAAGAAAAATTGCATAGCCACATAATGATTTTAAAACTAGTAATCAGTTTTGTTTGCCTTCTCAAAGTAGATAGGTAGTCTTTGATGAGTTTCATTATTTGTCTGTTAAAGAGGAATATAGTGCTTAAAAAAGAGAAAAATTATATACAGTGAAATTTACTGTGAGTGTAGGCATCATAAAACTTCTTTCAGAGGAAAGTAGAGCAAGCATGAATCTAAACTGTCCCAATGCACTGCAGTGTGACTTGTTGCACCTACTGGTACTGGTTGAGCAATATTAGCTTAAAAAAAAGGATCCAAAGCATTTTAACACCTTTTTCACTACTAGCAGG
The DNA here is from genome assembly GCA_013401315.1 of Balaeniceps rex. NCBI lineage: Eukaryota > Metazoa > Chordata > Aves > Pelecaniformes > Balaenicipitidae > Balaeniceps > Balaeniceps rex. Next base: position 110,696 of record VYZW01021848.1, read on the forward strand.
GCCAGTAACTCAAGTCAGCAAGTTGAGGTCCAGATCAGAGAGGCACATGGCTGGGCACAGATGCAAAGCAGCTCAGACAGGCACAAGGCAGAGAGCTTGAGATTAAAAGCAGCTGCTTGAGCAAAGGGGGAAAGAGTCCCAGGGAAGCCCCTCTCAGCTATCTCACACAGATCTTTTCCCACCTGTCTGAGATGGGTTATAGCTACTCCGTATCAGAGCTGGCCTTGAGCACAGGCAGCAAAACACCTTAGAGGGGTGCAGGATACCTTGACAATTAAGCAAGAATAATTTCCTGCATTGATCAGGCTGTGAGAACATCAGAAGACAGCCTATATCACCTTTGTTTCCAAAAAGCAAGTTCTTGCTCATGCATGCAGTCCCATCAAGGTCCTACCACCTCTGCAGCTCCTAATCTATGACTGAAAAGGTGTGATTGCACCTTTTTTTTCCCCTCCAACCTTAATGGGAAAATACATATCAGCTCACTAGGGCATGCTCTTTGCTTGTTTTTGTGGTTCTGTTATTCCAGGCTGTCCCAGGTTTCATGAGTGAAGGCTGTTGATGTGTTGAGAACATTTGTAAATAAGCATGGATTACAACAAGTTTTGGCAGATTTGCTGTCATTTGTGCACATACCTTGTTTTGGTGATTGCTGTTGTGTTTTGATGTTCTTTTTTAATAAGGAAGTAGGAAGTATGCTGGCTGTGTGCACACCTGCTACGTGCCACAGGCACGTGTGGGACCAGCTAGCGTGTGGAAATGCCTTCCTGCCTTTGGGAGTAACAAGCAGAATTTCCAGTCTTAGGCTGACTATTGAAAAACCTGAGTTAGGTCTGACTAAGGAACCTCTAATCTCAGGGAGCAGAAGCTCAAAGAAGGGAATGGCCAGAGGGAATAAGCCTCACCCCAAAGATTTAATCATCCTGTTTCAGGAGATCTCAGCTTGCTTGTCAGAGGCAAACATGGGCATTTGGGTCATTTAGAGCCATTTAGGACCCATTATTAGCAATTGATTTTGTTTATTGTTTTCTGTCCAATTGCTACTTATTCCAGTCTTCTGTAGGTTATTTAATTTATAATCAACCAGTCAATTGTGGAGTATGTTTATTTCTTGACTAAAAAAAAAAGAAAAAGTGACAAAATAATGGGTTTGAGAAAAATGTTTTTTTCTAAATAATCTCCAGAAGCCTCAATATTAAAATCAAACCGCAGCTATACATGAAAAGTATTTCTCCTTTGCTAGTTCATATGTGCTCAAAACCTCTTTTTGCAAGCATCTAACTGTTGCTAGTTCACAAGACCATGTTTTGTCAAAGCAATTTCCAGTATTTAACTTAAAGCCAGCCCCAGTTTCTGGAATGGAAACACAGGAGAATATTCATAAATAAATTACCCTTAACCTCCATTAAGCACTTGGTAAATTAAGTCCCAGGTTCACAAGGGTATTTAAAGAGAGAACTCACACTTGCCCAATTCTCTGAGGGAAAAGTGAAACAAATGGGAATTAAGTGCCTATTGAGAAGTTCTGGATCTGGGCCTAAGTGAAAAAGGCTTAGCTTAATTTGCCTTAGAGCTCTGGTTTTCTCTATCCCATACCAATAACAAGATTATATTTTTAGTGTTCATCTGTGGAAATTTGGCAGCATGCCATTGTTTACTACTAAAGTTTAGTACTGACCGGTGGAGGAAAATGCAAGTCATGTTGCCATTGGGACTATGTTTATAGAGTGTAAAACTAAATTTTAAATTCTGTTTTGGTTTTGCTCAGGCCTGATTATGCAAGGTGCTTCGTGGGTCATAGGAGAATTTGCTTCCTCAAAGTCTTCCAGACCACTGAAAGTCTAATGCCCATAAAAATGGGAAATAACCAGGAATATCAAAAATACAAATGGAAGTGATGAAAGTGAGATAGGTGTCAAGTTAATTTCTTTTTGATAACTATGTTAATGAAATTTTGTTGTGGTTAACAAAAACTAGGGGACATTTTCTTATTTTAATTTCACAGTCTTCAGCAATAGGTAGCATGACCAAGAGAAGTTGACTTAGTCGGTGGAACAGAACCAGTGCCTTGACACCAGCAATCCAAGAATGACCGAAAAACTGCCTTAGGAGTGCAGGGAAAGCAGTCTGAAAGCTATTCCAGGCAGGCTAAAACAACTGTGGTCACTTCCATGCTACACTTTGCATTGCTATTTATGGATGGCTAGGGTACAATTATCACCACCACCAGCAAAATTACTTTCTTCAGAGACTGAAATGCTCTTAACTGACCCTTGACTCAGATGTAAAGTTGTATATATGTATGATTGTGACAGGTATGTGTTTGTGTGAAGATGGTGAAGAACTGCCTTTGTTTACCCTTCCTCTTAGCAGTTCCACTAAACATGCTCTGCAAAAGTGGAGCTACAAAGCCAATATCTCAATTTCTGGGAAACTATGGCATTGTACCTGTTTGCTTCAGCTTTTCATAGAATCATGGAATCATAGAATCATTTAGGTTGGAAAAGACCTTTAAGATCACCAAGTCAACCATTAGCCTAGCACTACCAAGTCCACCACTAAACCACGCCCCTAAGCACCACATGTACATGTCTTTTAAATGCCTCCAAGGATGGTGACTCAACTGCTTCCCTGGGCAGCCTCTTCCAATGCTTGATAACCCTTTCGGTGAAGAAATTTTTCCTAGTATCCAATCTAAACCTCGCCTGGCACAACTTGAGGCCATTTCCTCTTGTCCTATCACTTGTTACTTGGGAGAAGAGACCAACACCCACCTCACTGCAACCTCCTTTCAGGTAGTTGTAGAGAGCGATAAGGTCTCCCCTCAGCCTCCTTTTCTCCAGGCTAAACAACCCCAGGTCCCTCAGCCACTCCTCATAAGACTTGTGCTCTAGACCCTTCACCAGCTTTGTTGCCCTTCTCTGGACACGCTCCAGCACCTCAATATCTTTCTTGTAGTGAGAGGCCCAAAACTGAACACAGTATTCGAGGTGCGGCCTCACCAGTGCCGAGTACAGGGGGACAATCACTTCCTTAGCCCTGCTGGCCACAGTATTTCTGATACAAGCCAGGATGCTGTTGCCCTTCTTGGCCACCTGGGCATACTGCTGGCTCATATTCAGCCGGCTGTCGACCAACACCCGCAGATTCTTTTCTACCAAGCAGCTTTCCAGCCACTCNCTGGGGAACACCACTTCTGACTGGCTGCCAACTGCAACTCTTTGGGCCTGGCCATCCAGCCAGTTGTTTTACCCAGAGAAGAGTACACCCGTCCAAGCCATGAGCAGCCAGTTTCTCCAGGACAATGCTGTGGGAAACGGTTTCAAAGGCTTTACTAAAGTCCAGGTAGACAACATGACAGCCTTTCCCTCATCCACTAAGTGGGTCACCTTGTCACAGAAGGAGATCAGGTTAGTCAAGCAGGATCTGCCTTTCATAAACCCATGCCGACTGGGCCTGATCACCTGGTTGTCCTGGATGTGCCGTGTGATGGCACTCAAGGTGATCTGCTCCATAACCTTCCCTGGCACCGAGGTCAGACTGACAGACCTGTAGTTCCCTGGATCCTCCTTCTGGCGTTTCTTGTAGATGGGCATCATATTTGCAAACTTCCAGTCAACTGGGACCTCCCTGGTTAGCCAGGACTGCTGATAAATGATGGAAAGTGGCTTGGTGAGCACTTCGGCCAGCTCCCTCGGTAGCCTTGGGTGGATCCCATCTGGCCCCATAGACTTGTGTGTGTCTAAGTGGTGAATTCATTTTGCATAGATTAAATATTGGGATAGATTTGATCTCATAGTCAAATTTTCATAGACACTGGGTAAAGACAATGGATGCACTACTGAAATATAGTCAAAGCAAACTCTATAGCAACTGAGGTCTGCCTTGGATGCTTTCCACAGTTTGCTTTTCATTGAATTAGAACTGATTGATCCCAGAGTACAGATGGATTCCTGAGCTCTAGAGGTTAGTTGCATACAAACATTATCCTGGCGTCACATCATGAAAATAATCAACGCTTTAGTTCTTTATATTTTTTTCTTAGTAGTCTTTTTCCTGGATTTGAGATAATCCATCTGCCATAGCCTTAATTTCTATTGCTTTGTGGCTTATCTGAAAAATCTGATTTTTGCATCTTTGCAAAATCTTGCATTCATTTCTGGCCCACAGAAATGAAACTCAATATGAACCACAACAAAGAAAATATAGTTAGTTTTTTCCCTGACAAATCTTTATTATAGATAAAACTATTCAGTTTCTTAGGACTAAGTGAATGTTTCCTCTTGTGCTATACTTCTACTTTGTCAAACTTGGTTTTTTTTCTATTATAAACTACTATTCTTATATGTGCTGTTAATAAACTGTTTTGAGTGGTACTGGAGGGAAGTACCTAAAATTGCCAATACTTTATATTCTATAAATTTAGAAATATTTAGGCTTATGTAGGGAAAAAAATTAATACTACATTCCCTACATAAGCCTAAATATTTCTAAATTTATAGAATATAAAGTATTGGCAATTTTAGGTTTGGAATGATTTTACATATATTAAGATAACTTCACTGCATTGTGAAAGTGCTTACTCAAAAATCAGGAAATGATAGCATTAAGGTTTGGTGTCTAACTTTAAATGTGCTGCCTTTGTATTGTCATGACTATACAATCTTTAGATTTTAATAACAGACTGCATTTAGTACTGCTATTATATCTTATGGGCTCATATCTGACAGCATAAAACATACCTCTAAACTAGAAAACAACACTTCTATTTTGTTTTTTAAAAAAATAATCTGGTATTTTCATGTTTCATCTTGAATAGTCTGAGAATTTTCAAAATCCTGGGGAAAAGCCTGAGCATGACAGAGGAGCCCTTACCCGGCAAGGTTGGTTATCTGGTAGTGAGGGCATCCCCTGGCACCTTACCTCTCAGCTGTTGATCAGCACTTCCATCATGGACCTGAAAAATCTCAAAGTATTGTTGCAATCACCTGTGCACTTCAGGATAAAAAACAACCAAAACATCAGTGTGTTATCAGCATTCTTCTTACACTAAATCCAAAACACAGCACTATGCTAGCTACTAGGAAGAAAATGAACTCTCTCCCAGCCAAAACCAGGACAAAGGTGCTGTTCGAAAAATATTCAGGAATGATCTTTCAGAGTTGTCACTGTTGTATACGATACCTGCCATTGTAGCTGCAGCATTTGCCAAGGTTAGCCACAAAATGTCCAACATAACCACGGTCTGTGTCTGCGCTTGGAAGTAAAGATACGTGTGATAAATGGTTGGTAACAGTTTACATATGATAAATTTTACTTCATCTTCTGTTTCTTATGCTATCAAAGGATCTGTAGAGTTATGTTGTGATAAAGCTTGGGCTGTGTTCAGAGATGACAGATGTTTAAGGCATTATCGGTATTCTGGGACAGATCTTCATGGTTATATTTTCTGTCTCTTTTATAGTTCAAGGGGCAGTCATAGAGTGAAAAAATTCTTTAAGTTACTTCTGCACCGTTTTGGTCCAGGGAAAGATGCTGTGTTTAAATTGTGTTTAAACTCTGGCCATAAAAACCTGCTACATAGCTGTTCCACCACAGGGTCATGGGCTTCTTTCCTTTCCTGTGGCTACATACATGTTAGCTGCCAGGAGTGTCTTAGAAAGCACCTAACATCCACCTGCTTAGAGTAGCTTTACTTAACCACAAAAAGTCTACCCATATTCACTGTAAGATCTCACTATGCAGTGAAAACAAGCTACTAAATAAACAAATCTGGCTTGTTCTTTTACGCAGGCTGTATCTAACTCCCTCTTTTACTGAGCACAGATCAAAAGGAAGTCACTTAAAACCAGTGAAAACAAGACTCCCAAGTGAAATGAAATAGGCTTGGGATAGGTTTTGCACAGTACAAAATACACCTTTTTACTATGCACCCTTGGGGGCTGCAGTAAATACGTTAAATTTAACGTGGTGTTTTTATGAGCTGAGAGCACAGTCTGCTGGATTTTTTGTCTCTGATCATTGAAGACTATACCATATCTGAACTTCCACTTTCAATAAGATCTGCTGTTATTACTCCAGGGATGTGAGAGCCAAAGAACAATTTTTATCATAGGGTTGTTTTAAATAAACATTTGTTTTGATGTGGCTGTTTTCTTTTGCCTGACTAATCTCACCAGCTGTTTAGGGTTTTCTCCCATGATAAACCAATTGGTGCCAAATAGTAAATGAAGGGCATGCTGAGTTTTGGGACAGAACACATTCAGTGACTGCTAAAGATTTTATTGCTGCAGAGGGAGAAATTGCTATTCATGAGAGAAAAATCAGGGTCTTAATTCATGGGTGGCACATGCAATGAAAACCTGGCAAGTCTACAGGGGCATACTTGCCACGTCCCTAATGTTCAGAGCTGGCATATTTATAGCATGTGATGACAGAAGCAGGGGGAGTAACAGGGTCTACTGGATTTGCAAGCCAGCACGGGATGTCCATGCAGTATTCATGAGCAGAAGTGTAAGACAATGAAAAGTGATCTTGTTATAGCGAGTTTATTTGGCAGACTTTCTCCCTCTCCACCTTTCTCCAACCCATTTCACACTCTCCCTCGACCTTGTCTTAATCTCTCATTTCTCCCAGTCTTGGGAGAAATGCATGCATTCTTCTCATATGAATAATCAGTCAGTCAAATGGATAATCTGCTGTAGACAGATCATAATCTCCCAATGAGAGCCTAGAAGTGGGAAGCTGAGATGTGTCAGAAGCAACCTATTGTCCAGAATACCCTCTGGTCAAGATGTGAAAGAGGCTAACAACTGCTGAAATATACTTTGCTGCATTTGCTGATACTGTGTTTAGATATTCCTTCTTCTTGCATGCATTTTCTTGGCTAGTCCCTAGCTTCCAAAGAACTTCCTGTATGGTTTCAAGTTGTGGGGATATACACGGTCTCCTTCCATGGGATGGCTCTGCAAAAGCCAAAGCATGTCCAATCACTCTCCAAACAGTGTGGTGGGAGCAGGCTTTCTGAAGGATAAGTCAACTGTGGCAAAGTAGAATGACTCAGCCATAGTTTTAACCCCTAAGGATCATGTAGCAACATTTTTTCAGACAAGAAAAATGCTAGAGAGTAAATCAGATGAGTTTTTAAACCACATAGCAGAATGAAAGTGGCGGTTATGATACAAGCTGTTTTATTACCCTAGCAATTTTCCAGTGGTCTCAACTATAATTTTAGTAAATCCAGCTGTGGTGTTTAGTAAAAAAAGAGGTTTGGGGTTGGTTTGGGGTTTTAGGTTTGGCTTTTTTAGGTTTTGTTTTCTTTAATTGACTGAGTTTTCACATACTGTAAAAGGTCAGGGATGAATGGGAAAGGTTGATTCATTTCTCTCAGAGCTCTACCTGGCTCTTTAAAAGCTATATTTTGTTGCTACTTTGGCCTGAAGTTGGCAATTTATCTGTAACAATCTGTTTCTTGTGGTCTAAATCAGCCTTATTCCAACATACAGAGGCAGGCTTGGCACCTTTGAACTAGAGACATAAAAACTAGCAAGGTTGTTCTTTTATAATCCCAGAGCATACTTTTTACAAGTCTTCTCTCTAATTGTGGTGAACATGATGGCCACCCTCCCTTCAAAGTACTCTTACAGGGAGCACATCTTTTTATTTCTGGCTGGGAAATGAGAGGGATGGCCTGGCAGAAAGCAGCATTGCTGGAACTCACCCGTCCCCGCCAGCGGTGGCTCCCAGATGTTTGTAAGATCATTTCTGAAGCCATGATAGTCTAAGAGTATAAGGGAGGCAAGATCTGCAAAGCAGAGTTAATAGTTTTTATTAGATTGATATTCTTGGAAAAAGACAGGCTTTCAGGCACTCAGCCTGTCTTCACGTTTGAAATTGTGTTCTGCACAGCCTGCCATGGGCTGATGGGCTGAGGGCCTGCAAGCTACTCTGCTTTTTTTCCAGCTTTTTTTCTGTTCTTCTAATCAAGGCTATTACCTCTTCCTAAAATGCTGACTCAACTATCAGATAATATTGAGCAGGTGGCAGAAGCTAAACTAGTCTGGATTACTTCATCACAAACCTGAGGTGGAACAAGTCAGAGGTGGCCCATACCGAAATGGGTGTGAGTGTGTGTTTCTATCCACCTGAGTAAGTCCAGGATTTATTTCTCACTGTATGCTGTGCCTATGACAATGACCCTGCAGGGCAACAGAAATTGAAATTCAAAGAATGAGGTCATTAGGCAATATGAACCTAGAGAGGTTTGCTAACACAGTCCTTAGCTGCCTCCATATGTTTTACACATCTTCTTTCCCCTTCCTTGACACTGGACATTGTTTTACAGCAGGTCCCTTAGTCAATTCCTTGCTCAATCATACTGTAGCTGAACAATGATGAAGAGTGTTACAGGAGTAACGACTTGAGCATCCTTCTCTTAAAGCTCCTAATAGTTTAACTGACACCTACTAGAAACAGCAATATGCATGCTGCCATGACTTCTTAACTTCTGTATATGAATATATAACTATCAAAACCAAAGTATATTTGACAAGTGCAGATGGTATCATTTTTATTGCCTGTTCTTACTCTAAATTTTTTCCGCATATGATTTTTTTTCTGAACAACAAAATATAATGAAATTAACTTATATTACTAATGACTCTTAATTTGGCTCTGCAGCAACCTTGTAGTGGCAGTTGCTAGGCATTTCTGCTCATGGTCAGCCACTTCTCACTCTGGTATATAACCCTTAGGAGGTGAGAAGGCAGTTTCCTGGAAGGTATTAGTTTCCTGGGTTCTTGTTTGTGCCTGTTAAAAGGCCTCTCACTAATTATCAAATGAGTCATGCAACCCTGTTGAATTACAGTATATGCACCTGTAAAATGTTCTGCCAGATAAAACAGATTCTCTCAAGTATAACTGAACATATCAATGTCAAAGTCAGCTTTGCCTGTGATGGGGTGAAAGGCTTTACATCATATGCAACATTTATTTATGTGCATCCACAGCTATTAAAAGAAAACTAGGAAGAAGACATCATGTACACATTTCCCTTGTACAGTCACTGCCAAAACTTATTTCTCTGTTTTTATTTAAGAGTCACATTTAGCTGTGTAGTATACTCTTCTGTTCAAAATTAGTGCTTCTTTGTAAAGTGATTTTC